>JAAHCF010000282.1:0-44809 GCA_038367545.1 Beauveria asiatica | reverse complement strand
TTTTTTTTTTTTTTTTTTTTTTTTTTTTTTTTTTTTTTTTTTTTTTTTTTTTTTTTTTTTTTTTTTTTTTTTCATGTCGGCTCCCTCATTTCTGCCTTTTTTTGCTCAACAAGGGAACAGCCGTGTCACAAGACTCACAGTTGACCTTTGTTGCCGGCCGTGGGACAAGAAGAGCTTTACCCCGTTCGTTCCCCGAGATGATATCCCCAAACTTCGAATCGAGAAGACTCAACTTGTCCGTCTCGACACCAGTCGTCTCGGAATAGATTCCAATCGGGCACATCAAGGTTTTTTCCCCATCAAGTTTTGGACCACATCGAGGTTCCCCCCCCCCCCCAGTTGAGTACCTTTTTGGAATTTGGCGCACACATCAGATAGTGGGTGAAAAATGCCCTCGTGCCATTGTGGAAATTAATCAGTGCCCAAAGAGGCAAGCATTAAAAGGAAACATGATTCAAGTAAATAGCACAAAAAAAATAAAAATAAAAATAAAAATAAAAATAAAAATAAAAGTGCTGCCGCCATTTTTGTTGCTGCTTCTTCCCATCTAGGCACGCTTGGAGTCGTGGGCCCGTCGGACACGCAGGAAACCCACCAAACTTGGAACCAACCTTCATCCACCGCCAAGGCAGATGGCCACGTTGCGAGGGCATAAACCGCCCCCATCCGAACCTTGTGCGTAGCTGCCCTCCCATTTGTTTCTTGACTAGATGCGAGGGCGCATGTCGCAGATGTGTGTGTGAGTGTGTGTGAGTGTGTGTGAGTGTGTGTGTGTTGTGTGTGTTGTGTGTGTTGTGTGTATGGCTAATGTAGGTCCCGGGAAAACAGGAACCGGTGACAAGAGCCAAGTGCTAGAGCGTTGGTTGACTGGCTCTCACTTATAAAAATAAACATCCTTTTCTCACTGCATGTTGTACTTTACATGATATAACATGTCTAGCAGCTTGCACAAATGAACAAGCAGCGTGAGTGAGTGTGCACTGGTGCTGTTTGTAGATGAGAATCCGTCTATGCTTGTGTGTGTGTGTGTGTG
The DNA here is from genome assembly GCA_038367545.1 of Beauveria asiatica. NCBI lineage: Eukaryota > Fungi > Ascomycota > Sordariomycetes > Hypocreales > Cordycipitaceae > Beauveria > Beauveria asiatica. Next base: position 43,776 of record JAAHCF010000282.1, on the reverse strand, counting down.
AGAGAGAGAGAGAAGGACCGAGACAAATTGGAAGCCACAGACGGCTTTGAGCTCGTATCTTGCGTGTCAAGATGCAAAAAGATTGAACCTTTTCTTGGTTTTATTCTGTATATTACTCCTAGGACGGGAGGATACATGTCAATTCTCATTGGGCCACACTTGATCCGCGCATCAATGGACGAGCGGCACGTTTTGATAACTGGATGGGCCGGGCTAAAGAGGGTGGGCTTGCACACACAAGTAACGCTTGCCTTGGCCGAGGTTCTACTGAGCTGGAAAAGGACTGAGTCCGCAACGACTATATCGACGAGAGTGTTGTTCAAGGTGGCCGATTGACAAGACAGACGAGGGTGTGAAAACTTCCAAAGTGTACAATGCCCTGGCAGACTCCCATCTTTGTTGGGCAGTGCTGCGTTTAGGCCATCGCCATCAGACCGTCTACGCACAGAGACCTTGTTTGTTTCCCAAGAATCAGAGTCCTTGAGAGATTCTGTCAGTGACAAAAGGGGGGAGGGGGACGCATGTTGCTCCCAAAGCCCCGACTCAGGCAAACGGGTTGTGCTACCAGTCATCCTGGTGCGCAGCTGCCATTCACCCAAATACCATAAAAAGCGCTGGCTCGGGGGGATGGTTTCTTCGTAGGATGATGCGTCCACAACGTGCTTGCGGCCATGCAGCTTGTTTTTCCATGGAGCAAGTCCGTTTGCGAACAAGGTGTCCGCTGACAGATGGACAATGTTCTAAAAAAAAAACTTTTCAAAATGAATCGAATCTGATTTTCCTTACTCTCTGCTGCTGTCAAATATAGTGTTGGGGCGTGAAGCAGGCGATGAAAAGGCCCCCCAAGTATTTCGTACCCAAGCATGGCTGTGAAACAAACGCGGAGCGAAATGACTTTCTCTTGAGCTTATGTATAAAGGAATGCAGAGAATGGATTTAGATTTATATTGATTTGCCTGGTTAAACTCCAAGTAGCAACGGCTTTCTCACTCGTGGGGAGGGGCTTTTTGCCAAACACACCTTCAAGCTTGTTCATTCCATCCAAAGTTGAAGCATCTCGACAGAAGACTCGTCACTAACCGAGTCTTTACATTTCTATTCGATAACTAAACGGAAAGGAGAGCAAAAAATCTATTCAAGATCACAACGCCATTCATTCTTGAACGTTACAAACGCCGTTCTGGCACCCATCACTTTACACAATCTCAACACCTACCCGACAACGCGCAAACTTCCTCGACAGCGCCTTAATATTTTCACAATCCATCGACACATCAAAAGTCTCTCTAGAATTCTAACAAGCTTTCTGTCAGCTTGCAGTCACTCTCATAAACATATCCCGTTCATCGTGGCTCCCTGCCAATAATTTAGCCCAGCAACTTTATAAGCCCGATCGATGTCTTAGACTCACTCATGCCGCCACTCCCGCTCCTCCAGATTTAAGCCGCCGAGTATTTATTGCGTAGTTCCTCACCAACGAAAACGCGGAGAGACTACATTAGAGAGCGTGTCCAGATAACAGGGACTGTAGTAAGATGGGCAGCCGCGGACCGGACCCGTGGCCAAAAGCAAGTCAACGGCACAAGCCACGACAGACGGCGAAGCTAGCTGCGTCTTTACACCCCGAGATCAGCACGCAGCGAAAGGCAGTGACGAATGTGGCTGGAAAAAACCGTCGCCGTGGTATCGGAATGTCGGTGCACAAAACAAAACTCTTACATGTTCATCTCTCTATGCACACGAGGTCTCGTTGAATATGACCATGCAACCTGATACTCGATAGCAGATAGCTGGCATTACATTGGTGATTTGGCGTCTGATGCCAGAAACTCCATTCACATGAACATTTAGTGACTATTCTCTTACTATTCCCAGTTGAACGAACCCTCTGACGAAAGAGACTGCGCCTTGGCTTTCACGTACAGACGCAATATCGCACAGCGGCCGTCACCCCTACTTCGGCGCCCATATGCTGGCCAACGCCCAACGGTCGCCAGTCTTGCAAGAGCCCTCCCTTCCTCCAAATTATTCAGATTCCACGCCCCTCGAACAGAATTTGACCCCCTCCCGCACCAGCTCAGCAGTCCCGACAAAGACGGGGGATCCCTTCCCGGCCCGTGGTGGCGGCGCGAACCCTGACACTGCACACATATACTTTCATATTCGACTTACAAATTCTACTTATCCTACGCCTCGCAGAGGTCTAATGAGTGCACAAAATATCCAGCTTCGAGGCAAACTGAATCATAGTGTCGACAACTTGCCCGCTAACCCGCGTAGTCGGCCCCTTGTTCCTGACTAATCGGACTCGGCCCAGCGTCAATAGGAAAAAGCCGCCGGCGCCGGGACGGCCCGGTGGAGAACTCGTCTTTGATCATCGGGAAGCGCATTGCGGCACATTCGCTAATTCCAGTCATCAAGTCGAGGCGCTCAGAAAAAGATATTGTTTTCAGCCGGAATCGAAAGGCGTTGTTGGTTGTTGCGTGGAGCAGAAACTTTGGTCGCCCAACCTGTGTGTAACTAGCGAGCACGCCGGATCCCATTCGCAGAGAAACAAAAGCCGCATGAGTCTAGTTTGCAATGTGTGCCTGATCTCGGTGTATCATGGTCCTTTTTTTGCGTAGAGATTATCCGTATGCCCGCTTCCAACGACCCATGTTCAAATATTTGCCGGGACATGGTCGCGGACCCTCTTTACCTCTTTACAGACATTGTACGCGCTAACTGGGCCAGCAAAGACTGATTCTTTTGAGCTGACACAAGTTGGGCCGACACTTGGACCGATATTGATCAGGATCTATAACATCAAAAATTACGCCGTGAGTGTTAGGTCGATAACTAGGCCGGCCAGCTATTTGATGTCCAAGCAGCCAGCCCAAACGAATGGTGCACGATCGTTTTATCCACTGGGGGGCCGAGGACAACAACAGGCTGAACAGGGGCTGTTGGGCAGCCGGAAATTACGTGTGCGGAGCGATTGCTGCAAACATGGTCTGTTCGACGTGGACACTGAACACGGGCTGGATGAAGTGCGGTGTGCCGATCTTGAGCTCAAGAGAGCGAGCAACGGTTGGGTGGTTGTGGTGGTGGCAGCAGTTCCCGCATTTTGGAGTCGGTAGCGTATGCGCAATGACGTAGGGGCAAAGAGTCTAGAACACGCCCTAGAAGGTCAGCCAGATGTAGGCCTGCAGCCCTTGTTAGTTGACGCGACAATGCGACTGAGTGCACGCAGGGAATGTGCAAGTGTGCAGCCATTGGCTTTCCATTGCCCAGTGAAGATGACGCAATGACCTTCAAGTTGGGCGGCCGGGACAGAACCGAATATGGCCATTATCAGACAGGCTGCATTGCAGCATTTGTACGCGAGAATCTGACTTGCAACTTGAGGCAGGGCAGCAGCGAAACAATAGGCGTTGGCTGACGGAGCAAGGAGCTACTGTCAACTGAGCAATAAGTTGGTGTGGAGATGAGCCGTTGTGCTGAGTTGGGCTGGGATGGATGGAGTTGTGACTTGGTGAGCTGGCGAGGCTAGGGAATATCAAGAGGCTGCCAGTAATAATAGTAGAAGAGCTGCAAGCTGGGAACGGGAAACGTATCCAGGGTCCGATGATGTAACTAACTGGTGGTGGCCAACCCCTGCTGCTGGCGCCACTTGGTCCCCCACTATCCCGCCTGGAGAGTGCCTGCCAGGAAAGTGCCAGGAGGGTGCTAAAGGTGCTTTGGTTGAGTTGGCTGTGGCTGACAAGCTGCTGGCTGACCTAATCTGAGAGGCGAGGCGGCATGGCGGGTAGGCAATCTATTCGTCGTGTAAACTTTCCTCAGGTCCAAAATGCCATATACGGTCGGTTCGCGCAGATTGACAGCGGACGAGGATGCGCCAGATGGACTCTTGATGGTGGAGATGTTTGAATGCCAAGAAGACAGCGGAAGCAGGTGTGGGCCAGTTCATTACGTCGCAGAGCCACATGGACAGGTTGAATTTTTTCTCATCTTTGGTCGACACTCTGTCACCGGGCAGCAAGTTGAGTTGGAATCCTCCAGCTTGAGGGTCGACCGAGTCCAGACACTGCCAGTGTGGGTTGTGGTGTGGAGGGGCGCAGCGGATTGGATACACTACAAGATGAGTGTCAGTGGCAGCGGTCGGAATCAGAAGCAAAAAGTTGGTGTCGGATGGTAAGGGAAGGATGCTGTTTACATGAGAGGCTATGGCGACAGCATCCTATCTCCAGCTAAGTTTGCCGGGTTTGCTGGGTTGCAGAGTTCTGCCGTGGGATTGTGCGTCTTTATTTGTCAGACTTGCACTGGTTGCCCAGGCGTGTCATGGTGAATGGGCATGCCCCCCTTGGACTGGGTCGTCAAAGGAGGGGTAGATCTGTGTGACTGTCAATGCAGGCTCGTTAGCGGACGATGGTGGTTCAAGCCAAGAGCCACGGGAATAGGGTTGATGGAAAGTAGTGATTGGAAATCGAACAGCGCATCGGCCAAGTCCATGTAGCAAGCGTGGCATCGAGACTGGATCATGACGGCGGGTGGGCAGGCGAAGCATTGACTTGGAGGCTCGTTGGCTCGGACTAGCAACGAGAAACTCAGAGTCTGGGACTTTGACGCGCGCATGGAGGGTGGCAAACGGCAAGACAGCCTGTGACGTCGTTTTGCCTGGACATGCAGATTAGCTTCGGCGCTAGAAGATGTGTTGTGCGAGACGGACCTGAGATGGTACGAATGGTACGACAGGTTGCGGTAGGGATGGCGAGGCTGGGAAACTTGAAGAGTACAAGAAGTTCTCGAGATGCATCGGACCGATGTCGGGTGGCTATTCTGGACTGACGGGACGGGGTGGTGATGAGGATGGTGGTGTAAGTGGTGTTGGAAATTGTGTTTGTTTGTTCGCTGATGTAGTTGTATTGATGTGGTTGAGTGGGTTTGGCGGTGATGGCGGTGATGGAGGTGATGCAGTTGGTGGGAGTTTTTGGTGGTGCGTCGCTGCCCTGGCAGATGCAGGCTCCACGGAAGCTGTGTAGCGAGAGGGCGCTACGAGCCATGAGATTAAAAACGGGTTGTATGTTGTGTGATTTCGTATTGATAAACAGTCTCTTTATTTATTACGTTGATCGTGAGAACTTCTTTTTTTTCCCCTCGTCAGTGCTTGCTTGTTGACCTAGTTCGTTCAGACTGAAGACTTGTCGTCTCAGTGGAGGTCATGATCCACCTCATCCACAGTGCACCCACCGAATTAGTGGTTTTTCGCGGTGTCGGCCACTAAAACAATCCACTAAACAGCAGACACTACCCACTAAACTATCCTAATTTTGTCGCTCAAGGGCCCAATTGTGCACTGTAATCACTGTAAGGCTCGCCCAACGAACCAAAATCCGCACCCCTTTCTTTACGCGCCTACCAGGTACCTAGGTAGTATGTCGGAATTCCGCTTATATTGTGCCTAGCAACTAAATTTAGGCAGGTAGGTACAGATTAGCTTGACGTAGGTAGTTACTTGCAAAAAGGAGGCTTTGGATGCCCCTCCAACCTCATGCACCATCCACCACGATATTTTCTTCTCCTCCAATCGCTCATTGTCGCACATCCCAAAGTCATCAAGCCTCCTTCGCCCACATCACTTCCACACTTCTAGTTATTCTTCCACCGCTGCAGGGGTGCCTGTCTTCTTTTCTCGTCTCGCCCTTTCTACCCCTCCCTTGCACGCCGCCTCGCCTCGCCTCCACGCCTCCACGCCTCTCGACACCTCTTCAGGCTTCCCCGCCACGTTCGCCGCCTACAAACACCACACACCAATTGATTGTCCTGCGAGCCATATTCTTTCCGCAGACCATCTCCAACCTCTGTGAACCTGTCACCCTGCTCTTTCGCTCAAAGCCTCTCGTTAAATCCGGCTAGTGCCGCTGCGTCCTCTTTATTTTCTTCTTCAGCCGCATCGTCTTCGTCCGTCCCGCATACTCGACCACCGAACTTACTACCTGCTGCACAAGAGCAAACTCCTGTACCGAGTAATACCACACGCGCATCACTGCATCTAACACCTCCTCGACTCCCCTTGACCAGCAAGGCTCCGCTCGCCTTCCCGGAACGTCTTCCGTACGTACGTTCATAAATACAGAACGTTAGCATACGATTCATTCTCCCGCACACAAGGTAAGAATTGCCAGGGGCAAAAAAAGGTCAACCATCATCAGCCTACACGTCACACATCTTCCCCAACACCTCCCCTGCCCCTTCGTCATTCTGCTTGCCCCTCCTCCCCGACCCAGCGCCGGCTCCTCGTCTGTCCTGCGGCCTGTCTGTCTCGCTTCTCGCTTGGTGCGCCGTTGCTTGAATCTTCCTACCATGCCTTGCCGTTACGATGCTGTGCGTCGCGAGCGATGCGACACGGTCTCGCTTCGCCTTGCTTGCTTACGCCCGCCTCACGGCACTCTGTCTTGCGCCCGCTCGCCGCTCGCTTTTGCGCCTCGCCGTCACCCAACCGCCCGCGATGCGATGCAACCCGCGGTCCTGCTACCCACTTACTATGCCCTCCATGCCCTCCATTCTTCCCATGCCTCCCATGCCAGCCTAGCTCCAGCGAGCTGACACCGACTCTCTGCTCTGGATTATCTTTACCCATACCTACCTATACACCGACGCATGTAGGCCTGGTCAACGCAGGATCGATGCAGACACGGCTGCAGGGCTGTCCTCCACGCCCAACCGTCCCATCCATCACAGGTGTCAACGGCCACCCTGCCCGCACCTTCTCAGGCTCCGGCTCCCTCGCCTCACCTCGCCTCGTCTCTCTCCCCCACGGTTTCGACTTTGGTGGCGGAACATCCTTGCTATATACATACACCACTGCCCTCCCCTGCCGCTCCCGTCCTCCTTCTGGTTCATGCCTCCTCCACTCTCTGACTGATCTTGCTACCCACTATCTTTACATTTTTCCCTCTTGTCCTTGTCCGTCCCTGTCCATGCTTTCTCTTGCCCCCCAACGCTCTGCCGTCTCGCCCTCCTCGTCCTCTTACCCGCCTACCTACACCTGCCCCGAAGGCTGTGTCTGCACCAACATGCGGACCGCCTCGGACGCTGAAGATGATGTTGGTTCTAGGTCCAGAGGCCCATCAGGCCCTGCTATCTGCGACGCACGAGATTACTGACTTTGATTCCATAGTACACCGACGACGAAATGGAAATTGATCTTGGAGACGCGGTGGATATGCCCACCTTTAGCCAAATTCTGGAAATGGACGAGCCTGGCGACCGCGAATTCTCTTCTTCCATCGTCTTTGGCTTCTTTGACCAGGTTGAGGAGACGTTTGCTTCCATGGACAAAGCTGTGTAAGTAGCCACCATCAGCTCAGTCAAGACATGGCGCGAGCGCTAACACTCGTGATAGCGAGGAAAAGAACTTGGAAGAGCTTTCCTCGCTCGGCCATTTCCTCAAGGGCTCTTCAGCTACCCTCGGCCTCGTGCGAGTACGCGACGGCTGCGAAAAGATTCAGCGGTTTGGCAAGCTCGAGAACGAGGATGGCTCATCAGAACCCGACGCCGAATTGTGTCTTGAGCGCATCAGGGAGGCTTTGGCTACCGTAAAGACGGACTACCAGGCTGCTGAGATACGACTTCGCGAATTCTACAAGGCCGAGGGTGGCGAGGATGCCTAATATTACATCATGCATAGTTTGCATCCCTGAAGCCACGTAATACTTGATGGGAGAATCAATTTGCTGGCGAGCGGAGATTGACGGCTACAGGCGCATCAGCACAGATGCACTGACAAGACTGGACGTCTATGGCGAGATACGATGCCAGAAGGTCGCATATAGATGGGTGCAGCATTCGCCATGCCGACGCTTGTACAGTTAGATGGGAATTGAATGGGTGAGGGCCAATTGGACACGACGACCCAGCGTGACTCGCTGCATGACATTGGGGGCGCTATTTTGAATACCACGTTTGCATCGGTAGTGCATCCATCAGGACACTACTTTTATGAATCAAAATCATTTCTACCTTTATGCTTGATTGAAGCTACGTTGGATGGCTCAAAGTATGTCAGCTTGTGACAAGACGGCAAACGGTGCCAATGATTAACTAGTAGGCCAGGACAAGAACGGGATGATTGAGGCTGCCTGTTAGCATAATTATGACTCGACAGCACAATTGGAGTATTCTTGACAGGGGACTTTTTCATGGCCTACCCATTGGGCTTCTTGTTTGAGACTTCGGTTTTCGTAGTAAAAACTCGATTAAAGCGCATACGGTGGTTGCGCCGTTGGCCGAAGCTGCTGCCGTGGCGCATCTCACGCCTAACCTACCTCGGCTTCAAGCTTCTCCTCTTATTAGCATCATCAGCATCGACCCACAGTCAGGTACCTGTTATCTGCCGAAGCTCTATTTACCACCCCACTGATCGAATTCCCCTGTTCTGTATACACGTACGCTCTTTGGCGTCTTTATACATTGATACAATGGCAGCTCGTCAAGCCGCACCAGCCGGCCGCGGCGCCAACCCCACGCACTTTCTCTGCATTCCCCTCCTGCGGCGCCAGCTCGCACTCAAGGTGGCCGCGTTTCGCGCTGACGTCACGGACATTCACAGCGCTGCGCCGCTGCCACCCGACGCGATGCGGCCGCCGGGCACCATGCACATCACGCTCGGCGTCATGAGCCTGCCGCATCCAGCGCGGCTCGCGCGGGCCGTGGCCCTGCTGAAGGAGCTACGTCTGCGGGACGTCCTGGCCGAGACGCGAGCGATGCTACGGCGGCGAGCGCGGGGGCTGTCAGACGGGACGGCGCAGGATGGGAGCGTGTGGCTGACACTGAGAGGACTGCGCGCGATGCAGGATCCGGCGAGCACGGGCGTGCTGTACGCGCCGCCGACGGACGCGGACGGACAGGGCGCGGGGCTTCTGTATGCGTTTTGCCAGGCGGTGCGGGCGAGGTTCATTGAAGAGGGGCTAATGGAGGCAGAGAGGAGGCCCTTTTTGCTGCACGCGACCGTGGTGAATACGGCGCACGTGAAGAGTGGAAGGGGAGGAGGACGCAGGAGGGAGAGGCTGCTGCTGGATGCGAGGGCGCTGATGGAGGAGTATGCGGAGCACGTCTGGCTGGAGAGGCACGAGGTTCGGTCGCTGGCAATTTGTAGAATGGGCGCGAAACCAAAGGGTGATGCAGGGGACGAGGCATACGAGGTTGTCGAGGAGGTGACTGTATAGAGAAGTAGAGGCAGGGGAGAGTATGTACATGAATGAGGATTATAGCAACTTGTTTCATCTGGTTTGGATGATGATTGAAAATGAGGAACTCGAGTGGCAAAACATTAATTAAAAAATAAATCAATAAATCAATAAAACCTTTGATGCCCAAAATCCGGCCAAAAGCCAACAATAAATCGCAAGTACCGACCTGTTATGCACGACTTACACCAACCCCGTCATTGACGGATTTCATTAGCCCCTCCAGCCACAGCCCCCGCGCTGACCTCCACCATCTTCACCTCTCTCACTCCACATCACATCACGGTGGCCTTGCCTCCAGGCAGCCATATTGGGCAATCTCGACACGCCGCCAGCCAACTACACCCATCATAGGAAAAGTTCAGCCTGCAGAACGCGACACCCGCGCACCTTTTGCCCAGAGCGACGCAGCCATGCGTGGCGACCCATGACCGCGATCCCTACTCCCCGCACATAGACGACAGCAAGCACCTGGACGATAAGCCGCCGCCATGAGCACTCCGGATAAGCGCCGCGCGCACGGCGGCACCGGCAACCACGTCCTTCGAACAGGATCGTCCGTGCGGCACGCGCATCACCGCTCCAGCTCGCTGGGCTGTGGCGGCGGCGGTGCTGCCGGGACGGGACCGCCCGCAGGAAGTGGTAGCAACAGCAGCAGCAGCAGCAGCAGCAGCAACCACCACCACCTACCAGCCATGCCGCAGCGCGTCGCCGTAGTCAACAACGCCAGCACCGCGGCCGACGGCGCCGCCACCGACAAGGGAAAGGGCAAAGACGGCAAGGCAAAGGACACGACCAGTCCAACCGCCAGCAGCAACAGCCCCGTCACGCGCACGACATCAGCCTCGAAAATGCTCCTGGACAAGCAGCGTGACCGCGAACGCGAACGCGAACGCGAGTCCGCCAGCCTCACCGCGCAGGTCTGCCAGAAAGACGAGCGCATCGCCTACCTCGAGCGCGAAATGGACACGATGGAGCGCGCCTTTCAGACGCAGCTCGACCGCCTGAGCGCGGCCGAGAGCGAGACGGCGACGTTTTGGCAGGCCAAGCACAGCGCGCTGCACACGAAGCATCTGCGGACGGACACGGAGCTGCGGCTGCTGCGCGCCGAGGTCGACGTGCGCGAGGCGGAGCGCGCGGAGCTGCGGCAGGGCTGGGAGGTGCTGCGGCAGGGCTCCGAGGTGCTGCGGCGGGAGCTGAAGGAGAGGGACGAGGAGGCGAGGCGCTTGCGCGGGCAGGTGAGGGGGCTCAAGGAGTGGGTGAGCACGAGCACGAGGGCGGACGGGCAGACGAGCGACGAGGTGTTTGGGGATGGGATGTCGAGGCTGGGGAATGGCTTGCAGAACTGGGTGATAACGAATTTTCGAAAAGCAAAGCTCGGTACGTGTGTGTGTGTGTGTGTGTGTGTGTGTGTAATTTGGTTGTTGGGAAAGAGAGTCAGAGAGATTTCTAATGAGTTGATAGATCTGTCGAGGTTGGATAAAGAGACGACGGCAGAGGTTGCCGCGATGGTGCCCACGTACGAGGAGCTGGCCAAGACGGCCAAGGTGCACCTTCTACAGTCACTCGTCTCGCGCGTCCTCGTCGACACCGTCTTTGACGCCTACTTTGTCGGGCTCTCCCCCGAACAAACCAGCCTGTTCAAGGACATGGAGCAGCTCCTCGCGTCCTTTTGCGGCGGCGCCGCGTCCGAATCCGTCAACCAGTGGCGCGCCTCGACGCTCTCACTGCTACTCCGTCGCGAGGCGCCGCAGCTCCTACACGACGACACGGCCGCCTTTGCCGAGTGCGTCGTCTCCCGCACAAACCACCTCCTCGACCGCCTAACCGGGACCTCCACCACCACAACCACCACCAGCAGTAGTAGCAGCAGCCATGGCGCTGCAGAAGGCGCGCGGGACGCGGCGCTCCGCGTGCTGGTCAACAACTCGATTGAGCTTGCGCGGCGGCTTGTAGTGCAAAAGGCGGTGCTGAGGGTGTTTATGCCGGTGCTGAGGCTGCCGCACGAGCGGCCGGTGCTGTTTGAGGCGAGCACGATGGAGGACGTTGGGGGTGGCGCCGATGACGAGGAGGATGGGGACGGGGACGGGGACGGGACGGCGGGCGGGCGAAGGCGGCGCGAGGTGTGGTGCGTGGTGTTTCCGGGGGTGGTGAAGCAGGGGGATGAGCATGGCGCGCAGATGCAGTACAGGAATGTGATTTGCAAGGCCAAGGTGCTGTGTAGGGAGGAGTGAAGTTGTGGTGGTGGTGGTGGTGGTGGTGGTAGTGGTTGTTGAGCATTGCATGGGGTGGAGTTATGAATACTGCTACATTTTCAGTTACAAAGTGACGTGAATGGAAGCGCTTCTCTGATTATTACTTCTTTGTCATTTGTCCTTTCCAGTTGTCTCTTTTGAAATACTTTAACAGCTTCACCACGCCCAGTTGAGTTTCTTCATGCTTTTGCGGCGTCGGCCATTCGGAGAAAGTGGCTGCTCATGAATTATTCATCACGTACGCCAGGTACGCCTCCGAGCTGCAATTTATGCTGCAAGTCTCGTCTATGGCTTGACTTGGCTTGACGAGGGATGGAGCTTCACTTTCCTACGATCATGGATGACATGGGATCATCGCCAAAGAGGTCGAGGTTGAAAGACGGCTGCCTTGCAGATGGCCAATCTCAATCACAGACCCGAAATAGATACAACGATGCAAGACTTGTGATAATTGCCGCCATCTCGAAAAGAGCCATTGTGTACTGGACGTGCCTTGAGGGTAGCAAGGTTTGTGGCAACGACGCCACCGACGACGCCCTCAAAGTTTCCAAAGATACAGGGTGAAAGCAAAATCCGGGATAAGGAGGCCCAGCAATTCCGCTTTCTGTCCGTCGATTCTACTTCTGAAAAGAACTGGCCTGCCTTGAACTTGCACAACACTCTACCTTGATCAATTTCGCACAGCAAAACAACCACGCAGCTACACTCGCAAAGAAGACAACAGCACACCATGGCCGCGCCACGACTACAGACACTAATCATTCCCTCCCGCTATACCTTGTCCCGCCCAGATCCAGGCTTCTTCTTGGCCTCCTCCTCCATGGTCCTGTCCCGAGCCGAGGAGCGCTTCTTCTCCCACCTGTCCGTCCTCGTCCTCCTCTTCGCACCCTTTGCCGCCTTCGAAAGCCTCTTCATGGCCATGTTCCCCATGGACCCTGCGACGCCCTTTCGCGTGTTCCCCCGCGCCGACACGCATCCCGACTACCCTGCCGGCCTGCCGCAGCTGTTTGCGCTGCTGGTGATTATGAGGATCCCGGCGGCGGTCGCGCGCCGCAACAGGCAGGGAGAGGGGCAGGAGGAGGAGGAGGGGGAGGGGGACGGTCCGACGACACGGCTGCGGATGCGTCGCGTGTGGAGGCAAAGTTTTGTGATTGCTGACGTTCTGCTGTACGTGGTGTGTTACAACGCGGCGGTGGACGAGCTTTTGCGGGAGCCGGGCCGGGCGCTGGTCGCGTGCTTGAAGATGCTGCTGGCGATGATGTTGATGTGAGGTAAGGGAAGGGATGGGAAGGAGAATGGCGGGGAATAAGAGAATATGAGACGGGGACAGTGTTGGATTCAGAATATGTAGCTAGGGAAGAGGGCAAGGTGAGAAACGTGACGGTATTGGGGTAGGAATGAAAGGGCTGGGCTGTGATGATTACTGGCGGTCAATTTGAAAGCACCACGAAAGTGGCAGCAAACGCATGAAGACGGTGGTTTTAACAGCTGCATGAAATATGAAAAAAGCAGCGAAGTTTTTGTTTGATTTCTTTCATCGTGTCCGTAAACCTTTTGCCAATCTCTCTTGTCTGTGTTTATGTGTCTAACGACCGTGACTACTGGTTCAAGTCTTGTCATTCATCAAGCCACCCGTCTTGCACATGGTTACGCGGCTACTAAACCAACGAGAATTGACAATTTGCAATTCATCGGCCATGGCATGTGTTGGGCTGCTCGGCCGCCTGGGGAGGGCATGGCCCATAGTTACCAGTACATCTGCATGCACATCTCTTTTGCATGTCTGGGCGACTCACCGGGGGCAGCAAACGTCGTCGCCGTCAAGAGCTGAGACGGCGGTCGCAGGGCAAGACAATGGCGGCGGGCCGATGCTATTTGAAGGAGCGGGCTCCTCGGGAGCGTGCCGGGCTGCCAGAGACGGCCAAAGTTGATGAGGCGGGGGGGCTCGTGCGGCCAAGTATTCGGAACGACGGTGAAGACCTGGAGGAAGTATTTGTATCATTGCGTCTCTCCGTCGAGACAGTGTAGTCCAGACCGCATCTGGTGCCCAATGGCTGGTTGCTAGAGGCAGAAAAGGCGCCGAGCTAACTGGTAATCAAGGGTTCAAGGGAAGGTGTGGTGGGTTTATTGGAGGAGGTGAGGCGCTGGCCTAGCGCCAGCGCAAGCGAGTCAAATGTCTTGCCCTGCAAAGGCTTGAGGCAAGGAGGGGTCAAGGAATGGAATGCAGATGGTTTGAAGAGGGGGATTGTTATTGACCGATGCCAAGTGTTTGGACGTTAAAAAGAAATATAAAAAAGGGGAAATTTTCAAAAGCATCAAGACGGCGGCCATGGAGCATCGTGGGCTGCGGCGCACCAACTAGTTGGCAACACTTGTAACTTGAAAGATGCTGATGACTCGAGTCAGCCACCAGCGTCCAGACCTAGCTCCTCGAGACCATAGATTGGTCCGTCGTCCTTTTTTACTTGTCCATGCGGTCATGGCACGAGATGTCCTTGTACAGGCGGTGGGGGGAGGAGGGGGAGCGGTTTCGAGTCCAGTCAGCTGCCAGGCGCTGTAAATGCATTGTGTCCCGCAGGCTGGGAGGAGTTGTGTCATTCAGCTAGTTGCCTACCTATCTAATGATGAGTATTATCGCCGAACCAACACAGTTGGGCGTCTTGTTGTCATGTCACACCCCGCCTTTCCGGTCAGGTCAGCCAAGGCCAAGCTGTGACCGGGGCGGATCCTGTGGAGGGTGGTGTTTGTAACTGCCAAGGAAACTGGGCAAAGAAGCATCAAAGCAAGAGAAAAATTTCAAAACAGGCACATGGGGGGTAACTAATGGAAATGCGGTCGAAAGTGTACTAAAGGAAAGAATTGCCGCAAATGTAATAATAAGATAAGGTGGTCGTTTGTCTGCGGATGGTGCTATTAAATGCCCATGATGCTGGCCACGCGGCGTGGCTGGTTAGTACGTACTCATGTGCAGTTGCAGGCAGGCAAAGGTACCTATGATGCGGGTAGGTACTCGATAGGAGCTCTATCTACCTTATTAGTCAGACTCTAAATATTTATCTTGACCAAGTTAGCGCTGGACAGTGTCTCGGCTGCAAGCGGCGGCGCCGAGGTAGGACAGCTGAATGCAACAGACTGCCAAAGAGGAAGCAGGCGGAATAAAAAAATAAAAAAGACGGGAAAAATTTTCGCAGTATAGATACGGATTAGAGAGTGTTGATATCGAGTCTTGACAATTTTCCTGATTTTATCTTTTCCCATTACGTATACTGTTGCTACCAAACCTGGAGTGCATAATTGGCGTGTTATTGCATAAAGTTGTATCCGTAGGCCCAAGTCAACTGACTAGGCCCGGCGCCACAGCGAACCGGCAGCAGACAGTTGGGAAAGGGAAACAAGCACCCGCCAGTTGAAAAGGTCATCAACTTGGGTCATCAAACCGGGTGTAGTAGTGTAATATCATAATATGGCAGTCGTCGGTTGCTTGATCACAAGTCAGATACGGGTCAGATACCATACCTTGGTTGCTTGCCTGCTTGAAGCACTTGATTAGGTAGTTGGCGTGGCGCCCTAAATTATTACACAGCTAGTCATGCCCGCTAATCAAGGGCACAAACGTCCATCAAACACGCCCTGTGGCCGCTACAACCAGGCACCAACTGGTTCGTTTGGTGACCTTTTTGTCTGCGAACAAGTAAATAGGTAGCTACCTACCTACCTGTGGTAATGATCAATCTGCTCCCGTGTCTCGCTGTAGCCGCTTGCTTTTCGATTCTCCCGCGTCTCATTGGCACACCCTCTGCATCCTCTCACTTGACGCCCTCAATAACACCCCTCTAACCCTTTTGCCTTTGTTCCTTGTCCTTGCTCCCTTTTCCCTTTATTGACATGGTCGTTTCTGCTTGTTCCCTCATTCTGCTTTCCTCTTTATAACTACATTTCAACCACCTTTTTCTCCTTCACCTCCCTGCCGCCGAGCTTATTCCATTTTCCGACCCGCCTGGCTTGGCCACCAAATTAAACCTGCGCCGCTCCCCCCCCCAGTGGCCTGACCACCTTTTTTCCCACCCGCTTGGCCCAACCAACCTCACTCAAACAACCACATCGAGTCGAGTCTCTCGTCGTTCCTCCTCTCCGACTCTTCTTTCGCAACTCGACTTCTCTCTCTGCTCCTTCACCCCATCTGCTCTCGACTCTCGCCCCGGCGCTGCCCTCGCGCCCAAATGCAACACCCGCCTCTCTACACACCGTTCCCGTCATCGCCACTTCCTCGCTCCGCATCCGACACCACCACCACCACCATCATGTTCACCCAGCCCGTGCCGCCACCCACCGCGCCGCCCCAGCCTTCCAGCACAGTCTCGCCCTCGCGCTCCTCTCGTCTGCGCGGCCTCAGCTACCTGCGGAACTATACCCACAATCACATTCTCTCGCGCGACGCCTCGACCACTAGCTCTTCCTCTACCGCCGCCAACACCAACAGCAATACAAACGCGTCGAGGCAGTCGGCCGGCCTCACTAGATCTGCCTCGTACACGCCTGGCGCTCTGCTTAGCCCGGCGCCTGCCCCGACCAACATGAACCGTCTCAGCCTCGTCAGTTCCACCCCCGAGACTAGGCCGGCCCCATCATCCGCCGCCTCTGACTCCATCCCCGAGACCACGACGGAACAATCTAGACCTCAATCCCATATGGAAACCCCCGCCACCCCTTCGGACAGCGATGATGCCGCCACTGCCATGCCAACAACTGCCCCCGTCGACGCCGCATCTACCTCTCCCACTTCTTCTTCTGCAGCCGGTCCCAGCAGCACCACCGCCCCCGACGCCGCGCCCTCGCCCTCAATTCGCTTCTCCTCCTACTTTGACCAGCGCGCCTCGCGGCCCTCGCTTACCTTTTCCCCCATCACCCGCACACTGCCCACTGGCACCGAGGTCATACGCGTCGGCCGCTTCTCAGAGCGCGACGCCCACCCCCTCGCCAGCGTCTCCGGAAATCAGCCCTCGGCTGCCAACGTCGGCTTCAAGAGCAAGGTCGTCAGCCGCCGGCATTGCGAGTTTTGGCACGAAAACGGCAAGTGGTATATCAAGGACGTCAAAAGCTCCTCGGGCACATTTCTCAACCACATCCGCCTCAGCCCTCCGTCCCAAGAGAGCAAGGCTTTTGCCGTTAACGACGGTGACATTGTTCAGCTCGGCATTGATTTCAAGGGTGGTGAGGAAATGATATTTCGCTGCGTCAAGATGAGGCTCGAGCTCAATCGCGGATGGCAAAATAAGCCCAACTCGTTCAAGTATGTCTTTGCTTTCGTCTTTCCCTCCAATTCGCTCTTATTCTTTTCTCCCTCTTACCTTTTCTCCCTCTTACCTTTTCTCCCTCACCCATCTCATTCTCTTACTCGCTCTTCTTTCTCTAACATGCTCAGTGTCGCCGCACACAAACGTCTTCGCACCATGGCCTCGGCCAACACGGCCGCTGGTGCTGCTGCCAACTCCTCCCAGGACTGCTCCATCTGCCTCAATTCGATTGCTGTAAGTCCCTGATACCTCGGCCCGCCTGCCTCGCTGGCTACCTTTGTCTCTAAACAACCTCTGACCAATATAGCCCTGTCAATCCCTCTTTGTCGCTCCCTGTTCCCACACGTGGCACTACAAATGCGTCAAATCACTTCTCATGTCGCCCTCATACCCAGTCTTCATCTGTCCCAACTGCCGCGCCGGCGCCGACCTCGAGGCCGACGTCGAGGAGCCCTCGGAGGAATGGGAACTGTTTGACGAGCCAGAAAAGGACCAAAAGCTCGATGCCATTGCCGAGACATCATCTGCCCCGGCTGGGCCTCAAGCAACCGACTCTGATCGCGTGGACATTACGATAAGTGATCCCGCCGACGCGCCAGAAACCTCCAATCCCATCACCTACGCCATCTCGTCGCCACTCCCTATCAGGATTGCTTCGGGTGCTCGCCGGGGAACACCTTCACCACCCCGCCCGGGTGCCGAAGGTCCCATTACCCCGAGAAATGACATTGGACCTTGGGTGCTTGATGGACGTGCGGGCCGGGACTCGTCCCAAGGCGTGCAAATGACGAGCCTCGACGCTGCAGCCACAGACATGGATCTCACTATTCTCGCCGGCGACGAAACTGCACAATAGTATACCCAGTGTTTACCTTTTTAATTTCTACACTCATTACACACAGGCAGCTGCTCATGGCTGTCTTACGACCTCATAGATTGCGCATTCATCGTGTTTTGTCTTTACTCTTGTTCCCCCCACATCATTACCCTTTGCAACTGCATTTTCCCTTGGAGCTGCAAGGCTTGTTTCTACCGTGTGCCATAATTGTCGGGCGTTGGTTCTTTTCGGAGCATTTGCATTTCGGAGGCATTCCTTTTATCAACTTTGTACATGACACAGGCGACAGACTTCTCGCTGCAGTTTTTCCAGCATTGCCTGCAGTGCAGCCTCGGGTGGGGCTCCTGTTAATATATGAATGAAGAATTTATTATCCCTATCCTGAAAACTTGTCATGTAATGATATGACATTACTGACGATGCAATTTGTAAAACTTTCCTTGACTAAGTAACTTATTAATTTTTGAATTGACTGATAAAATTAATTAATGCAGCTCTTGACAAGTTGGCCAACGACATTATCCTAGCCTTTTATGCATCCATTGTCCACGCCGGTGCATTCTTCAGTGGGTCCAAGGTAATGCAGAGCAAATCACCAGCAAATCCCCATACGAGTGACGTCTCCGGATCGGAGCCGCTGCGAATTGATCCGATATATCGCCGAGGCCTGCAAATTTCCAGAACCACACCACCAAGGGCCAAATCAGCCAACCCCATGCCCGCTATAGTCAACTTTTATCATCACCACACACACATCACATCCTGTCGCCGCAACCACAATCCACCATGTTGCGACAACTAGCTGCGCGGCTGCCCCTCGGCAACCGTGCTCCCAGCAGCGCCGCTCTGCGCCGCCTTGCCCTGCCCAAACGCGCCATGGCGACCGTCTCCGTCGAGGGCATCCCCAAGGTCCGTGATTTGCGCCCCTTGTTCACCGATGCCAGCCCCTTGTCCTCCTCGATCCAACTGACCACAAAACTAACCTAACCCTACGCGCTGCTAGGAACCCACCGACCTCGACCGCATCACCACTCTACCCAACGGCCTGCGCGTCGCCTCGGAAGCCCTCCCCGGCTCATTCGCTGGCGTCGGCGTCTACGTCGAGGGCGGCTCGCGCTTCGAGGACGCCTCTCTGCGGGGCGTGTCGCACATCATGGACCGTCTCGCGTTCAAGTCGACGGCCGCGCGCTCCGCCGACGACATGCTAGAGCGCGTCGAGGCGCTCGGCGGCAACTTCCAGTGCGCCAGCTCCCGCGAGAGCATGATGTACCAGGCAGCCACGTTTAACGGCGCGGTGTCCGAGGCGGTGGCGCTGCTGGCGGAGACGGTGCGCGTGCCCGAGGTGACGGAGCAGGAGGTGGCGGACCAGCTGGAGACGGCACGATACGAGATTGCCGAGATTTGGAGCAAGCCCGAGCTGATCCTGCCAGAGCTGGTGCACACGGCGGCGTACAAGGATAACACGCTGGGGAACCCGCTGCTCTGCCCGGAGGAGAGGCTGGCGGAGATTGGGAGGGACACGGTGCTGAGGTACAGGGAACGGTTCTACAGGCCCGAGAGGATGGTGCTGGCGTTTGCCGGCGTAGAGCACAATGTAGCGGTGGATTTGGCGAAGCAGTACTTTGGCGACAGGGCGACGGCGTCATCGTCCCGTCGAGGTTCCGAATCCAGCATCGCGACCTCGGCCTCTTCTTCCTCTTCTTCTTCCTCTTCATCGTCGTCGGCGAGCAGCAGCGCCGCCGCTTCCTTTTCCACCTCGGCCACGCGCTCCCACGCCACGCTTTCCTCCTCCCCGGCGTCCACCACCACCACCACCCCCGCATACCCGCCCTCGCACTACACCGGCGGCTTCCTCACGCTCCCGCCGCAGCCGCCCTCCCTGCACAAGACCAACTTTACGCACATCCACCTCGCCTTTGAGGGTCTGCCCGTCGCGTCCGACGACATCTACGCGCTCGCCACGCTGCAGACGCTGCTCGGGGGCGGGGGCTCCTTTTCCGCCGGCGGGCCCGGCAAGGGCATGTACTCGCGGCTCTACACGCACGTCCTCAACCAGCACGGCTGGGTCGAGTCGTGCGTCGCCTTCAACCACAGCTACACCGACTCGGGCCTCTTTGGCATCGCGGCGTCGTGTCTGCCCGGGCACACGTCGGCGATGCTCGACGTGCTGTGCCAGGAGCTCCGCGCGCTGACGCTCGAGGCGGGATTCACCAAGCTCGGCGAGGCAGAGGTCCAGCGCGCCAAGAACCAGCTCCGCTCCAGCCTGCTGATGAACCTCGAGAGCCGCATGGTCGAGCTCGAGGACCTCGGCCGCAGCGTGCAGGTGCACGGGAAAAAGGTGCCCGTGCGCGAAATGTGCGCCAAGATTGAGGCGCTGACCGTGCAGGATCTACGGCGGGTCGCGCGCATGGTGGTGGGCGGCACGGCGGGCAGCGGGAGCGGCGCGCCGACCGTCGTGCTGCAGGAGGCGCAGGCGTACGGGCTGTCGAGCCACGCCATGACCTGGGACCAGATCCAGGACCGCATCGACGGGTGGAAGCTGGGGCGTAGACCGTGAGGGGCCCTTGGTTCGAGCATAGAGAAGGTGGGCGGGCTTGTACTATAAAATGGAGATGAGAGAGAGAGGGGGAAGAGGGCAAAGTGTACGATTTAAGAAAAGGGGCGGATAGAATTTTTTTAAAGGGGGATGCATGCACATGGGTCTAGAGGAATAGCACATCAACTCTAATTGACGAATCTGAAAAAATAGAAAAGGCAACTTGGTATTGAAAAACAGTGTGCGTTACAGATGGGTGTTGTATCTACAAGAACATGGTTGTGGTCAGGAAAGGCGAATAACAGAAACCTGTACAGAAATCCAAGATGGGTTTCGAATCAAACCTCATTGAATGAACTGTTTAATCAAGGGCACAAAAAATGTATTCTGTAAAATTCCGCCCATCGCTAAAAACGCAAAGATCTAAAGGATCTAAAGACGCAAACTCGTGTATGTTGTGTGTATCTAGCTTGCCCCCCATGCCATCTACTTGGTGTAACGTATACCGTCATCCTGTGTCCTGTCCATGTAGTGTATACCCTCACACGTACCCTTCCCATTCACTCTACCCATCCATATCTTCAACTCACAGCTTTGACCGTACCGCTTCCAGTCTATACTTGACATCCTTCAACGCCTTGTTACTCGGCTTCCAGTCGTCAAACTGCCTCAGCAGCTCCTCCGTCTCCGCGCTCAACTCCGTCTTGACAAAATCCTCTTCGAGCAGCCCGCGCATAATCCACGGCAGCACGTACGGGTTCGGAGACGCCAGCGCGGGCGCTGCCCCCGTTGGCGTGGCCGTCGGCACGGTGCGGTGCTCCACGCGACAGGGTGCCGTATGCTTCGGCACGTCCGTCGTCTCGAGGGCGTGCGCAATGGCGAGGTCGTACACGGCGTCGTCATAGTACAGCCGCGAGTGGCCCTCGCCCGAGTACAGGGAGCCCGCGAGCGCAAGCGACAGTTCCCGCACGAGCCCGTGGTCGCTGACGCCCAGGTTGCGCAGTTTGAGCGCGAAGCCTACCAGGTGCGCGATAAAGTCGGGCGCGTGGATGCGGCCGTCAATGAAGACGGCGCGGTAAATATACGGATGCGAGGCGGGAGAATACACGGCCGACTACGCTGGTTAGTCAATGGACAACAACATTTATAGTATCGACGGGAACCTACCTCCATAGGGACAACTTGGTCGTCGATGCTTCCGATCAACGTCACGCGCGCGCCATAGTCGAGTACCCGCTTCAGCGCCGCCTCGAAGCGTTGCGAGTTGGCACTCTGCGGGTTGCCAAAGTCCCAAAGCTCGGCGGCGGAGCCCATGAGGAAACTCGTTTTGTAGTCGGGAAATGGGCCCAGCGCGACGCCCGCCATGGCGCAGACGCCAATCCTAGCATCGGTGATGATGCCCAAGTCGATGAGCTTATCGAGGAGCATCACGCCGACGGGCACGCCCTGCGAGTGACAGGCCACGACAATCAAATCCGCTTGGCGGATCTGGTCAATCCAGTTGAGCAGTAGCTTCCACAAATTCTCCACGCGGTCGCCGATGCGGCCCTCGCCTTCGAGCGCCACCTTCTCAATTGCGCAGTCGCCGCAGCCGTGCGCGTCCGCCCAGCGCCGGATACCGTCAGCGCACAGGCTGGCGAAGCGCAGCGACGTGCCCGTGGGTTGCCCTATCATAGGCCGGAGGAACGTAGCTGGGAAAAGGCCATGGACGCCAATAGCCAGGGCGCGCTTGATCTTGGGCGTCTCCTGCACGCGAAATACGTGGTTGGCAGGGGGCTGCGATGTTCTTAAAAGAAGATTGGTAATTTGCTGCAAGATAGAGGGATTCTCCTTCATGTGGTATGTGCTGGCAAAGGTCGGCAGCACAAGGTTTGGGGGGTGCTTGGCAGTGATTTCGCTTTCTGCCGTCGACTTGGATAGTTCTGGCTTTGTGACAGACTTCCGGCTCTCTGCGTCGGATTGGTCTGATTTTCCGCTGCCCGCTTCCGGAAGATGGAGCTGACTACCAGCTGGCGATGCCGATGCCACCTCATCTATCGAGACTGGCCTTGGGCGCTTATTCTTCCGCCATGTCGATTTCGAGTCTTTGGCTTTGCCTTTTTCCTTGTCGGGTTCAGACGAAACGCTATTCTGAGTCGCGGGCAGCGGGTGGGCCTCTGATCCTTCTCCTATGACTGCGATTTCGCCAGCCTCTTGCGCTGAGGGCCTTTCATTTTGATTTGGCGTAGCTTTTGACCAGAACGCCCATGTTGAGCCAGCTTTGGGCGGCGGTTCTCGCGTTTGCTCTGCTGGTGCCGGTGCCGGCGCTGGCGCTGGCGCAGGCGCGGGCGCATCGTCCATGACTACGTCCGTATCAGTCTTTTGGGCATCGCCGGCCGGCTTCTTTTCCGAGTCGGCTGCCATGGCCTGTGGCGTCGGGGTTGTCCACAGTCCAAACCAAGATGTAGTCGGTTGCCGAGGCTCCGATTGGGCAGTAGGTGCGGTGACGATGATTTGTGCAGGCGGTGTAGATGGTCGAGGGGGCTCTGGCGACTCTTCTGGGATTGTTTCTACAACTGTGGCAGATGTCCTTGTGAGCCAGCCTAGCCAGCCGGATTGTGGTTGTGTGGGTGCTGGTGGAATGTCTTCTGAAGTGTTTGTAGTTTCCGTTTCGGTAACAGTAGTCGTACCGTTTGGTTCTGGGGCAGTTTTGTTATCGTCAGATTTTGATTGTTCAGTTATAGCATCATTTGATATTGTCGAATTCCCATTCGTTGGCTCGTTCTGGGGTGGTTTCGAGTCGGACTGGGCCATGGACTTTGCCTGGTCCGATGCCGCGGCGGATTCGCTCAGCTTGCTGCGAATGCTGGCGGTGTCGTCGAGGCTCTTTGACTCGAAGCGTGTCAGGTCAGCGGTTTTAGAGCGAAAAGTGTCGCCGTGAATATTTTCTCTCGCTACGGACAGTGAGGCTGATGCTTTAGGTGGCCGTGGCCAGGAACCGTACCAGCTTTGGGCTTTGCGAACCTAGATGGTGTGAGATCAAGCGCGTCAGCCTCGGTGAACGGACATACTGTTTTGTGATGCAACAGATTAGATGCGCTCCCTTGGCCATGGCTGTTCTCTGGAAGATGTTGGGGCATGGGTCGGCTGCAGTGTGATGCGTCTTCCGAGGCAGATGCGTGGGCCGGCCGTGGTAGACTATCTTGTGATTGTATGGTGGGAGGCAGCGTTGCCGTGACGTCGTTGGGGTTTGGACGGTGCCGTTTTCGCGGAGCCATGGTGGCGGCTACGGCATGGCCTGCAGAGATGGTGTAATGATTGGAAAGGATGATAACTGCGATTAAAACACTGTCAAGAGTTGCCCGAGGCGCCGCGTAACGTGGAAACGTTGTATTGTTGAGTAGACGAGCGGTTGGCATGCAACTTGTTATCGCCCGTTCCTGGCCCGAAGTGCTGTAATTTCACTGTAAACTGGAGGGCTATGCACTGAATGACGCTGCTAGGTAGAAGCTGTCATGCCCCGCTCTTATCAGCCTGTTGCCTGCCTGCTTGCCTGCACTGCGCCAATGGCCAGCCTCGTGGCGACTTCTGCGGCTGCCGTTGGCTTAAAGCAAAAGTTGGTTACTTTATCCGTACATGCAGTCGTGATGGTGAGGTAGAATTTGAGTGTTGGAAGGTATTATCTTGAATCTGACGAGGCGGGGTCGCGACACAAAGCTGCCGGCTGGCACCGGGTCTCCATCGAACCCAGGGACCATACCAGATACAAGAGCACTCCTGGGTATTGAGACAAGTACCTATCTAATAACTTATAGTAAAAGCCGTCAAACCCACAGCGATCTTGCCCAGATTTCCGCCGACACTTGGCATAGTGGCACAGCGCAGCGGCCGGCGTCACTCCAGCACCAGCACGTCATGTGGCTAGCTTGAGATACGCTGTTGCGTATGCAGAAAAAAGAAAGTCAAGACTGCGTATCAAAATGGATTCGAATTTTTCAAGCTCATATGGCTAGTTTCAGCATCAGAATAGAAGAATGCCGCATTACAAGACCTTTGGCATCACCAGTATATTATACACTGTACTAACACGTTTCAGAGTCCATTACCAAACAGCCTTCGTGGAAGAGCCGACTTACCCACCATCATGATTAGAAAATGATTTCGAGTGAATATGACTTTAAAAATAATAATATAATTGAATTTCTTTTTGTGAAGTGCCCATTTCATGTACTTTTCTGACTTCGTAGGTGATCAGGCCGCCCGGATCAACCTCGGATCGGCCAGCTCTTATCGCCCCCTTATCGCAGCTGCAGAAAAAAAAATTCGAGGAACCTGTTAGCGCATCATTTCATGGTGCAGGCCATACAAGCAATTGCGCAAAGACAAATTTGTCTTCGCTTTTGTACATGCACGCCGCTATGAGCAATCTCAAACGAAAGGATGCGCCCGGCGGCCATCCTCCTGCCAAATCCGTCAAGCAGTCCAAAGAGGCGAACCCAACCAAGACCGACAAGCCCAAGACTGGCGACGCCCCGAAAAAAGCTGTCGTTTCCTTCCTCAAAGACGAAGAGCCTCTCTTCCCCCGAGGCGGCGCCAGCGTCCTCACTCCTCTCGAACAGAAGCAAATTCAATTAGAAGCCAAGGCCGACGCTGCGCAAGAAGATGAGTTCTCTGCCGCCGGCAAACCTCAGAAGAAGAAGAAGCGAGTTGCCGCTCTTCAAAAGTCGGACAAGAAGTCCGAGTCAAAGTCAGAGGACGACTCTGTCAAAATCGAGAGTCTCAACTTCAAGGTGATTCTTCCAATCCTGTATTCCACCCCGGAATACCGCTAACTCGCGCAGAAACTAGTCAAAGGATCCATCGTCCTCGGCCAAATCACACGCATCAGCAATCTCGCTCTCGAAGTCGCTTTGCCCAACAATTTGACCGGCCACGTCTCCATCGTTGCCATTTCCGAACAACTCACGAACCGACTACAAGGTGATGTCAAAGATGACGATGGCGATGACGAGGAAAAGGAAGACGACAACGACGAGGGTGAGGACGTCGACCCGAAGTCAATTTTCGAGATTGGCCAATTCGTACGCGCCTACGTTGTATCTACAACCGACGGCGCTGTTGCTGGCAAAGGAAAGCGCAGGATTGAACTTTCTCTCCGCCCCACCGAAGCCAACACTGGTCTCACCAAGGACGATGTCGTGCCCCAGTGTACCGTTGCCGCCGCTGTCACCAGTGTCGAAGACCATGGTTGCATCATGGATCTCGGAATCGACGGCTTAAGCGGCTTTCTACCCAACTCAGAAGTCGATACCAAAATGAATCGTCAGCGCCTTCAAGAAGGCGCCGTATTTCTTTGCCAAGTTACCGCCAAGAAAGGCAGCGGCAAGGTCGCTCAGCTCACTTTGAAGCAGGACAAGATTGGCAACGTCAAAAATTACCCTGCCGAAGCCACAACTATCAACACATTCCTTCCCGGTACCGCCGTCTCGGTCCTTGTCACCGGCAACAGCAGCAGTGGCCTCTCTGGCAAAATCATGGGACATGTCGACGCCACAGCCGATCTCATCCACTCCGGGATTGGCCCTTTTGGCACCGACGTCGAATCAAAATTCAAGGTTGGCTCCAAGATCAAGGCCAGAATTATTTGCACCTTCCCCACAGCAAAGAGCCCCAAGCTGGGTATCACACTGTTGCCGCATCTGACAGCCCTTACCAAGAAGCACCTCGAGGGTCCCAAGCGCTCCAGTCTTCCCCTGCAAGTACTTCCTATTGCTTCAATCGTCGAACAATGTACTGTTCGTCATGCTGAAGCTGACATGGGCTTGTTTGTGGACGTCGGCGTCCCTGGCCTGTGTGGATTTGTTCACATTTCCCGCGTCAAGGACGGAAAGGTCGATGCCCTTTATAAATCCAGTGGCCCTTACCAGGTGGGCTCAACACACAAGGGTCGTGTTGTTGGCTACAGCGAGATAGACGGTATCTTTCATCTCTCATTTCAAAAGTCTATTCTCGCGCAAACATATATACGCCACGAAGATGTGCCTGTCGGTACCGTCCTGACTTGCGAAATTGAAAAGCTCCTTATTAACGAGGACGGTGTCAACGGTCTCGTACTTAACATTGCCGAAGGCATCACTGGCTTCGTTCCTGAACGTCATCTCTCCGACGTCAAATTGCAGCATCCTGAGAAGAAGTTCCGCCAAGGCATGAAGATCAAGGCCCGCGTGCTGAGCAATGACCTGATCAAGAAGAGCATAAGGCTTACACTCAAAAAGACTCTTGTAAACTCCGAAACCCCAATCATCACAAACTACGACGATGTCAAGGTCGGCAGCCAGGCCCTTGGCACAATCATCAAGCTCGAGAGAAGTGGCGCTCGAATTCAATTCTACGGCGAGCTACGCGGGTTCTTGCCCATTTCTGAAATGAGCGAGGCTTACATTCGCGACCCCTCCGAGCACTTTCGGGTCGGTCAAGTAGTCAGCGTTCATGTGCTCGATGTTGGCCCGGAGTCAAGGCGTTTGATTGTTTCATGCAAGGACCCGGGCGCATTCGGTCTCGAAAAGCAAACTGCGCTGAAGAACCTGTCGCTTGGAGACGTCGTTTCCGCCAAAGTTACGCAAAAAACCGAAGATCAAGTCTTTGTCGAACTCGAAGGCAGCTTACTCAAGGCCATTCTCCCTGTTGGCCATCTTACCGACAAATCTGCGTCCAAAAATCAATTTGCGCTCAAGAAGGTGTCTGCTGGTCAGACTTTGCCCAACCTCGTTGTCCTTGATAAGCACGAGGGTCGTCGCTCTGTCATTCTGTCGCAAAAGCCCAGCCTGGTCGAAGCCGCCAAGGAGGGTAAGCTGCTCAAGTCTTTCGAGCAGGCCAAGCAGGGCAATGTTTTTGCCGGTTTTGTGAGGAACATTACACCCACCGCGGTTTTCGTCCAGTTTGCTGGCTCGCTGCACGCGCTGCTCCCCAAGGCACGTCTTGCGCCCGAGGCCCAGGCTAAGCCCGATTTTGGTCTGCACAAGAACGATTCCATCGAAGTCCGTGTCATATCAACCATCCCTGATCTCAGCCGCATCATGGTCGCACCATCATCCGCGCCTGTTGATCAGGATGTTACCGGCAAGAGCAAAAAGGTCAAGACTGCTCCCGCCGATGGTCTTGCGTTTGGCTCCATCACCAAGGCCAAGATTACCTCCATCAAGGAGACGCAACTGAATGTCCAAATTGTCGACTATGACGTGCAGGGCCGGATCGATGTCTCCAACGTGTTTGACCACTGGGACGATATTGCGGACCCCAAGCACCCTCTCGCCACCTTCCACAAAGGCCAAGAGCTGCGCGTCAAGGTTGTGGGCGTGCACGATGCCAAGGACCACCGTTTTCTGCCCATTTCCCACAGATCCTCTCACTCCATCCTGGAGCTCACTGCGCGCCAGACGGACCTGGCGACCGATACACTAAAGGAACTCACAGTCGACTCCCTCAAGGTTGGACAGTCACACATCGCCTTTATCAACAACTTTACACAGCAATATCTCTGGGTCAACCTCTCGCCCTCCGTCCGTGGCCGCATCTCTGCCCTGGAAGCCTCCGACGACTTATCTCAGTTGAACGACTTGGAAGGCAACTTCCCTCCCGGATCTGCGCTCAAGGTCCGTGTGACATCTGTCAATCCCGAAAATAGTCATCTGGACCTCTCTGCCCGCTCTTCATTGTCCAAAGACATGGTTACCTGGGATTCGATCAAGGCCAATATGGTACTTCCTGGAAAGATTACCAAAGTCAATGAGCGACAGATTCTTGTCAAGTTTAGCGAGTCTGTATCTGGGCCTGTTCACCTGCCCGACATGGCCGATAACTTTGACGAAGTCAACACTACCCAGTACCGTAAGGGTGGAATCATCCGCGTCTCTGTTGTCGATGTCGACAAGAGCAACAAGAGACTGCGCCTTTCTATCCGCCCATCGCGTATCATGAGCTCCACTCTGCCTGTCAAGGATCAAGAAATCAGCAGTTTTGCTCAGCTCTCCTCTGGCGACATCATTCGAGGTTTCGTGAAGAATGTTACCGACAAAGGCCTCTTTGTTCTTCTTGGAGGTACTGTTTCTGCTCTTGTCAAGATTTCGAACCTTTCCGACCGCTATCTGAAGGAGTGGAAGGATCAATTCCAAATTGACCAAATGGTTAAGGGTCGCATCATTGGTATCGATAATGCGACAAAGCAACTAGAAATGAGTCTCAAGTCATCAGTTGTCGACGAGGACTACACACCTCCCGTCACCTATAGGGACATCGCCGTCGGCCAGGTTGTTACCGGCAAGGTTCGGAAAGTGGAGGAGTTTGGTGCTTTCATCCTGGTTGACAACTCGGCCAACGTCAGTGGTCTATGCCATCGCAGCCAAATGGCCGAGAAGCCTGTTCAGGATGCTACCAAGCTCTACAAGGAGGGTGATGCCGTCAAGGCCATGGTTCTGGAGGTGGATGTTCAGAAGCGCAGGATCAGCTTCGGCTTGAAACCCACACTGTTTGAAGACGAGGACACTGAT
Source organism: Beauveria asiatica (assembly GCA_038367545.1). Lineage (NCBI taxonomy): Eukaryota > Fungi > Ascomycota > Sordariomycetes > Hypocreales > Cordycipitaceae > Beauveria > Beauveria asiatica. The sequence continues at coordinate 15,101 of JAAHCF010000282.1, read as the reverse complement.
ATGGAATCTGATAACGGTGCTCCTCTTGATGGTCAAGACGATAGCGATGATGAGATAGCCGAGCTTGCTCTCCTCAAACTCATTCAAGATCAAGCCAATGACGAGGATGAAGATGAAGATGAGGAAGCGGATGAGGATGATAATGAGGACGATGAGGACGGCGAGAGCGGCGAGGACGACGACGACGAAGCTGATGGGGACGAAGACTCTGAGATGGAGGATGCCCCTGCTGGCGCTGGGCTGGGCGGTGGCAAGTCTGCGTGGACGGCCGATCCCTTCGCCGACTCAGGATCCGAATCAGAGAGCGAGGAGCCGAGCAAAAAGGCTGACAAGACCAAGAAGCGCAAGAAGAATGAGATTGAGGTGGACAAGACTGCCGAGCTCGACACCAACGGCCCTCAGACCTCGAGCGACTACGAGCGTCTGCTCCTGGGCCAGCCCGACTCATCAGAGCTGTGGATCGCGTACATGGCGTTCCAGATGCAGGTGAGCGAGCTGCCGAAGGCGCGCGAGGTGGCGGAGCGTGCGATCCGCACCATCAACATTCGCGAGGAGACGGAAAAGCTCAATGTCTGGGTGGCCTACCTCAACTTGGAAGTGGCCTACGGAACTAAGGCGACGGTTGAGGAGGTGTTCAAACGCGCGTGTCAATACAATGACCCGCAAGAGATTCACGAGCGTCTCGCCAGCATCTACATCCAGTCGGAGAAGCTGAAAGAGGCCGAGGCGCTGTTCGAGACCATGATGAAGAAGTTTGGCGCCAAGGCGCCGAGCGTGTGGATGAATTATGCGCACTTTTTGCACGTTACACGCAACGAACCTGCGCGCGCGCGTGCCCTTTTGCCACGGGCCTCGCAACAGCTCGGCGCCGCACAAGCCATCACCATTGTGCCGCGCTTCGCGGCGCTCGAGTTCCACTCCCCCAACGGCGAGGCGGAACGCGGCCGGACCATGTTTGCGGGCCTGCTGGACACATGGCCGAAGAAGGGCGACCTTTGGAACCAGCTGCTGGATCTGGAGATGGGCGTCCTCGCGGGCGCCGGCGGCACGGCGGCGACCGACCCGACGGCGGTGCGCGACGTATTTGAGCGGCGGACTCGCGTCAAGGGTCTGAAGCCGCAGCAGGCAGAGAAGTGGTTCCGGAGGTGGACGGCGTTTGAGGAGGGAATCGATGCCAAGGGCAAGGCCAAGGTGACGGCCAAGGCGCACGAGTGGGCGGCGGCGTTTAAGGCGCGCAAGGAGGCAGAGGCCAAGGCGGAGGATGAGGAGATGGAAGAGTAGAAGAGGCATACATCGGTGTATATGAATTCTTTCGGTTTACTTTGTGGGTTTGTTTCATAGCTATGTTATGGGTAGGAAAAGTATGTCGCTCAACGAAGATAATTCCACTACATAGATTTACGTGTTTATGTTGATCTGTTCTGTGCTTCTGAAGCGTGTCTTGGTAGTGAAAAAGGTGATGATACTTTATGATTATACGCTCAAATGTCCATGTCGGGCACAATAGGGACAGAGTGTGGCCCTTTTCCAAGGTGTCGACTTCTGTAGACCCGCCCAATCGGTGAGGAATCATGTTTTAGGGTAATTGCCTAAAGCAGTATGTATTACGGCTCCAATGTGGAGTATCGACGACACGCACGATCGGGGTCTTGGCCTCGTGCGATTGTGGGCTTCAAGCACGTGCGAAACAGCCGACGGATAGAGTTCTTGAGATGACGAGACCAAAGTTGATTGACGAATTGATTTGGAATGTGGCCACGGTGGGGAGGGCATGGTCTGTAGGCGGCGTTGAGATGTCCGTTCCCAAAAACTGGGCTGCCTGATGTTGCGAGGACGAATTTTCGGATTTAACAGTCTGTCAATGCACTGTCCTGTAATCTCTTTCATGAGATGTGTCATGATATAGGAGCTGCCTCTACTGCATCAGACCTTCGCTCGCCGTATAGTCACCTCTTCTTTCGGGCTCCATTTCGGAAGCACGCGATCGTGGGGGGGGGTTGCTGAGAAGCAGAGCTCTCCTCGTCGGCGCAGTTTGCTCATGCATCGATATCCAGCGAACTTGATTCGTCGTGTGGTGCTGATACGAAGAAAAAATGCCCAGTAAATATGTGATGCATGCTGTGTGGCTGTCAACTGTGGCTGCTGTGATCAGCCTTCAAACCCCACGCCTTTGCAGATTTGATACAATGCTCATCGAAAAAGACACGACGGCGATATCGGGCGACCGGCCCGTAGGCAGCTGGACTGTCGGCAGATCGCTTGGGGTCCGTGGAAACGCTACCGACAAGTTTAGCTTCACCCGAGCCATGGCAAGTCTAGTCCGCTGGCAACGGGCAGGGCACGCAATCTGGACGGGCCTAGAGCTGCGATTCGACGCTGGGATTGATAATGCATTGAGCTCATTATCACGGAATATGGCGTCGTGCAGTGCTGTGATGGCGGCCCGTCGATCACGTCGTGCATTGTTTTTTTGTGAGGAGGGTTTGCGTCTTTGCTGGACGCGAGCACGTCACCGGAAGCTGGTCTAGTGTGGTGGATCGGACCCTCGGTCCCGCAGACGCCGGCGCTCCGTGAGTGGCTGGATTTCCAGTGGAAGGCAGCGCTTGCTGCAGGGGAGGAGTCCACTGGAAAACCGAGAAATGGGGGTTTTATGGGGTTCCCGTCACCTGTAATTCGACTCTTCCATCACTGTAACTCGCTGTAGATGAAGCCCTCAGAAATGCACAATAAGGCGAGGTAGCGTCTGTCGATGCCGTCAGCCAGCCAGAACTGGCGTGGGCGGGCCGAACGGTGTTTAGCATCTCAAACCCCCAAGCCGTCTGTAACTTTTCTTTCTTATTCTCGCATCTGGCATTTTTATAGTATTGCCATCCATTATATTCTTTTTTTTACGCCGCATCTCGCAGGTCATCATGGGCTGTCGAGTTTGTCGCGCGCGCAAGGTGAGCATCGCAGAAGAAACGGGCAAAAAATTAAAAACACCCACATTAAATCTACACCACACACTAACGCCGCGGCCCTCTGGCCTCGCCCAACCTTCAGGTCAAGTGCGATGGCCGCCCCAACGGCTGCCGCAACTGCGAGCGTTTGCAGCTCGACTGCGTCGCCGACGACGGCAGCACCGCCCCGTCCACGTCTACGGCCGCCGTCGCCGCCACCGTCAAGCGCTCCTCCTCGGCCTCGGCCGTCGCCCTGAAGAAGATTCGCACCTACCGCTCCTGCAACGCCTGCCGCCTCTCCAAGACAAAGTGCGACGGGGACCGGCCCAAATGCGGCCGCTGCGTCACGAAACAGGTCGACTGCGTCTACGATGGCGGCGCCGCCCCCAGATGGACGCGCAACCTCGAGCGTCCGGTGTCGACGACGCTGTCGCATGCCAACGGGACCGATGCGGCCACTGGTGCGGCCGACGGCTTGCTGCGCGCGACCGTCGAAAAGGAGCGATCGTCATTTCTCGCGGGAGAGAGACGCTTGCCGCCGCGGCAGGACGATACTCCGGCCAACTCGGACGGCGGAGAGCAGAGCGGTCAAGAGGGCAAGCCGAATGTGTCTATCCCGGACGGACAGTCTTGGTGCGTAGTCCCGTTTGCGCGCTGGCTCACGACGACGAATACTGACTGACTCGATGTAGGCTCGTATCACCCAGCCTTCCCAGCGGCCGCAACTTGCGCCGTGTGGTTGACCAGTACTTTACAAACTTACACCCCCTGCGGTGCTTCGCCTTTGTCCACAAGCCCACGTTTATGAGACAGCTTGACAAAGGCCTGACCACCGACGATGAATCTGCCCTTTTGCACATTGTCTGTGCTCACGGAGCCAAGTACGCACATGCGCATCACGAATCCATCACAAACACTGACATGTCTAGATTTCACGCCCTCAGCGTTGTCGGTAATCATGCCCGCGACACCAGCTTAATCTCGGCTGCTGGAAGTCACTGGGCCAAGCGCGCCGAGTATCTACTGCTCGCCAACTTTGGCAAGATATCTGTACAAAGATTAATGGTGAGCATTATAAAGAAGAATAGGAAAACCCTGCAGCTCCGCTAACCCGCGCAGACTGCCATCCTATTACACGAATTCCACTTTCGCCATGGCGAATACTCCCAGGCCCTGATGATGAGCGGCCTGGCCGTGCGCATGGCTCACGCTCTCAAGATCAACTCGGAGCATTCAGCTGACATCATGTGCTCCGACTCTGACGAAGCTGCCCCTTCCATCGTCTCCCGCGAGAGCCGCCGCCGCCTCATGTGGGCGTGCTACATCCTCGATGCCTGGGCGGGCAGCGGCATCGATCAGCTGACTCTGCTGCGAGAAAACGACATCAAGATCCAGCTGCCCTGCAATGAGAGAAACTTTGGTCTGAGGATTGCCTGCGTCACCGAGACACTCGGAGTTGGCCATGTGCTGCAATTTTTGCCCCCATCAGTGGTACCGCGCCGACCAGCCGAGAATATGGGCATCATGGCCTACTACATTCGCATTGTAACACTTTGGAAGAAGATTGTTCGGTACGTAAGCTGGCGGACAGATGAAACTTGAGATGCTAATAAAACCGTGCAGATACGTCAATAGGTTGGACTCGCGTATTGATGCCAGCCTGCCACCGTGGCTGCCCGAGTCCGACTTTGCTGCCTTAGATGCCGATTTACGTCTGTGGCGCAGGGAGCTTCCAGACTTTGTTGAATATTCAGCTGAAACGATTTATGCTCGCCTCGACTCAAATCAGCTTGGCGCACTCGTTCTCATCCACTGTACCTACCACCACAACTACCTGGAGCTGTACAAGCTGTCGATGCCTGACCTCTTTAAACTGTCCAAGCCCCTGTCCATCCCACCAGAGCACCAAGAATTCTTCCAAGCGGCGCAGTCCAACTGCTACCACCATGCGCAGCAGATTGCCGACATTCTGGCCGAGGCCGCCGACCACGGCGCCAGGCTGCTCTCGGACAGCCTGCTGCCGTACTTTGTCTACGACAGCAGTCGGGTCATGCTTTACTACGTGGCGCGCCTCCTCGACCCCAACCGGCTCGACGCGCAGGACAAGGTGCGTGATGCGATCCACGCAGTCGAGAGCAACAATCGCGTCCTGCGCATGATGGTCGCTTTGTTTCCCATTGCGCAATCTCTTGTACGTCTCGCACCACCTCCCCTACCCAGCCGAATCGTCGAGAACTAACATGAGTAGTCGACCACCATTGAGCGATGGCTGTTTAAGCTCAAGCAGGCGACAAACAGAGAGGACCTTTTGAACAAGCTACAGTTTGAATCGCGTGCCGACATTCCCGGCGCCGTGTTGTGAGTGACCCGGCAAAGAAATGGCGTAATCCCCCCCCCTCAAAGAGAACTCGGCTAACCGCATTTTCCCAAGGCCGAACAGCCCGCCGAACAGCCCCAACGACAACAGCGATCTCACACTACCGTCCATTTCGCTGCACTCGCTCGCGCGCACCGGCGTCGGCGCCCGGCGCGCCGCCGATCGTTCGTCCGCATCCACGCCGGGCATGACGTGGAGCGCGCCATCTGCGTCGCCTGCGAGCTCCACGTCGTGGGACCACGTCAACGCCGCGCACCAGCTTGCGGGCCTGAGCCAGGACGTCGCCCCGGCGCGGTCAGGCCTTCAGCACGAGCGCCCCGTGGCGGTGCAGCAGCCTGTGCCGTCGCCGCGACGGCCCGCGCCCGCAGCGCCCATGTACGAGGCGCTGGACCTCGACGACTTGCAGAATTTCCTGAGCTGGGACATGTACGGCATCCGGGACATGGGCGACCCCATTACCGACGAGGGCGTCGACGACCTATCGATGCAGGCGTGGGCTGGCGCCATCTGAGGGCGGCTAAGGCGTGCTCCGGATGGCGACGATGGGCCGGCCGATGGCACCATCCAGAGAGTGGAGACGGTTGGCCGACTAGCCGAGGATCGGACCCTCGCGCGGGTCGTCGCTTGTAATGATGTTTATGCTTGCCATGGATGAAGATGATTGTTTTCGTGCTGAAGGGAAAAGACAGATTGTTGATGAGGCGTTTTGATCATTGCCGATACGGCTTATGTGGCGGTGGTGGTGGCGGTGGTGTTGGTGTATCAACGTCGTTCAGAAGGTGCAGTGGGCATTATATGCAACAGTTTGTTGCATTTCTGACCGAGTTGTAACGATTTATGGCGAATATTTCTCTTTTCTTTAGCATGCTCTTCATTTCGTTGTCTTGTCTTGACGAGTTTGAAATCAGTCTTGTTAGTTTGGTAGTGTTGCCGTTTGGGTATACAGAACAGGAACTCGGGCGAGTTCATGGCGTTTCGCCAGAGATGACACTACTCTAGACTACAGTTTGGGTAATGATGATTAATTCAGAAACCAGCCATACCAATCTTTTGGCTGTAAAAAGATTATTTTTTTTCGCTTATTTTTTTTTTCTTTGCACATATTACACCAACATTCGTCGTCGCTGTGCTGATGGAAGGGTGCGCCCGAAAACAGCCCCACAACTTTTTCCAAGAAACTTCAACTTTTTCTTTCGCCCCATCACCGCCTTTCGATACCCCAAATATTCCAACAAATCCGATACCCCGCGCGCGCGCGTGAGACAACTTGGAAAAACAACAAGAAGAAGGAAAATGGCGCAAGGAAACATCAAAATGTCCGGCAAGCCCAAGGCCGCCAAGGCTGTGCACTCAAAGCGCCAGGCCTCCAAGGTGACCAAGGCCGGCAGCAAGCAGTCCAAGGACACGCTCAACAAAAAGTTTACGTCGGGCCTCACGGCCAAGACGGAGGCGCTGCTGGGCGAGCGTGCCGGACACCTGGAGCTCATTGGCAAGGGGAAAAAGGGAAAGAAGCTGACGCAAAAGGGCGGCTCCAGAAAGTTTGGCTAAACTGGACGTTTCTACATTTTTTCTTTTTTCTTTTTTTCCTTTGGTGTTTGATGGCATGAAAACACGGCGTTTCCGGACCTTTCTTCTTCTTCTTTTCACTACGACGGCTGATTTTTCTCTCTTGCTCGTTGGCTGATTTCTTCCTCGATTATTCGTTTTACATTGTGCTCGTCTCCTCTTGCCTCTCAGCATTTGCCTCAAGGTCAAACTCCCGACCTTGGGCGACACACGTCAAAATCTCCCGCACGACCGCCGCATCCCTCTTGACGTCGACGCGCCAGTTGGACACTGCAATACGCGCCGCCTTTCGACCCCTCCACGTCGTCCCGCTGACGTACAGCTGCCGCGTGTCGTTTATTCTCGCCACCAGCGCCTCGTTGAGCGCCGCGTCCGCTGCCCGAAACAGCACCGATATGAAAATTTCTTCCTCCTCTTCTTCTTCTTCCGCGTGGTCATTTTCCGGCAGCAGCTCATAGTCGGGAGAGTCGCGCAGAAACGCGGCAATGGCGCGGGCCAGCTGCGTCATGGCGCCGAGCAGCGCGGCGAGTCCCGGGCGGCCCTCGGAGAGGAGCACCGCGTACACGGGGAGCGCGCGGAAGCGGCGCGAGTTTTCGATGCCCATGTGGAGGGGCGACGGGATGCTGGAGGCGGTTCCGCTGGAGGATAGATAGGAGGCGTCGGGGTTGGTAAAGACGGCTTGCATCATGGTGGGGGACTTGCAGAAGAACATGCCGCAGTCGTAGGGCTGCGGCCGCGCGGGTTAGAGGCGGGAGAAGACGGGGGATCATGAATGCAATGATGGCGACCAGGGAATTCCATACCACGTTGAGAAGTTTATGCCCGTCAATGGTGATGCTGTCGGCGAGCTCGATGCCGTCGAGGCGTTGATGCAGGACCTTGTACTGGTCCGTTTGCTCCAGCGCACGCGCAAACACGCCGAATGCTACATCCCCCCCAAGAAAACATTAGTCTCGACACCTTGTATTTTCCCCGGCTCGTTTGAGAAGACCATTTTAAATACCTCCATCGACGTGAATCCAAGCACCGTATCGATCCGCCAGCGCCCTCACCCGCTTCCACTCGTCGATGCCCCGCAGCGCGTACCGGCCCGTGTTCACCTCCCCCGCGCTCATGGCCAGGATCGTGGCCACGCCCGGCCTCTGCATCGCCGCCTCTGCCGCGTCCATGTCGAACCGCCACGGCTCCTCCTCGGACAGCCGCAGCTCCCTGACGGCCCGCCGGCCCAGCCCCACGACGCTCGCCGCCTTGCCGAGCGAGCTGTGGCCCATGCTCGTCAGCACCTGAATCTCGTCCACGCCCGCCGCCCTCGCCGCCGCCAGCAGCCCCATCTCCCCCACCACTGCTCTTTGCTGCTGCTCTTCTTCCTCGCCGGCCGCCGCCGCCGCCGCCGCCACCGGCCCCGCCACCACCGCAAACTTCTTCCTGATGACGTGCTCGCGGCCGCACGCCAGCCCGAGGACGTTGCTGGCCGTGGCGCCGGTGGTCAGTGTGCGACCGCGCCAGCCACCGCAGCCGTCGTCGTCGTCGTCGTCGTCGTCGTCGTCGTCGTCGTCGTTGTCGGGCAGCAGCCGCAGCAAGCGCGCGAGCATCTCGAGCGCGGCATCCTCGACGGCCGTGGCGACTGTCTGCGTCGGCAAGTGCACCTGCACGTTTTGGTCGAGCGCCGAGACGACGTTGTCGGCCCACTCGGCGAGCGGCAGGGCGCCGCCGGTGACGAAGCCCAGGTAGCGCGAGGACGCGTTCTGCCCGGTCAGCGCGGGGGCAATGTCGCGGGCAATGTGCAGGGCGACGGCGGAGGGCGCGGCGCCGGCGAGGTAGGACGGCGACGAGGGGTCGGGGAGAGAGGCCTCGGCGGCGCGGATGGTGCTGAGCGCGGGGAGGGTGGGGGGTGCGGAGGAGCAGAAGGAGGAGGAGGAGGGGGCGTGGCGCCGGGCGAAGCGCGGTTCTTGCGCGGTAATGTTGAAAAGGTTATCCATGGTTTTTGAACACGTTTGCTCGATTGGTGGTTGTTTTTTTTTTTTTTTTATAAAAGAAACAAAGGGAAACTAAGGGTGGTGAAGAAGCAGGGCAAGGCTGAGCTGGGAGGATATGAGCTTGCGCCTTACGGCTTACATGGAGGGGTCCCGGCAACCCCCACTACGGAACACGGGCCGGCCGACGGTACGGGTGATGATGGAGGCAACGACATATGGGAAGCGGTGTCACAAGATTCGGTTTGGACCATGTTGATGAGCAATGTCCACAAGATGAGACGTGCATTTTCTGTTGACCTATACACTCGACGTCGATTCAAGTGGTGTCCCGGGTAGATGGCACTGGATGGGGTTGTCTTGGAACGATAGGATCCGCTCACAGGATGAGGCTCCGATACGAGTTTCAATTCAACCAGTGTCTATTCACAAAATCTTGATCTGAAATCTAAGCACTGGCCTTGATTTTTTTTTTTTTACGTTTGCAGCGTGTATATATACCGCCGATAGTGACGGTTCGTTAGATGGGGTATTTTGCCATTGGCCTGGTGCACCTCGATAACCTGCATCTCCCCGCTCCTCTTTTGCAAACTCGAACAAGCAAAAGTCGCGTCCGTACATCCAATCAAGTATTTCCTCTAGAAAAAGACGGGTGCCACGGCCGTCCCGATTTGCGCCTCACAAGCCGCCAATCTGCGACCTTTTTTCCTTTGTAGTTTCTGCAACTTGTCCACCAGACTCGCACGTTCCACCCAAACGCCCAAAGACAAGAAGATATAAGAGCAGCAGCACAGGAGAAGCAAGTGAAAGGCATACAGGCCAATTCCTTGCAAAAAAAAAAAAAAAGATAAAAAAATAAATAAACAGATGGCCCAATAAAGTGCAATATGATGGCATGGCTGCGGGTTCCTCAGGTTTTTTTTTCTTTTTAAGAAAAGCGCCTGCTATAGAAACGTATCTACAGACAGACGACAATGTAGCGCCTGCATCTTTGATACTTGCGCAATAGCGATAATATGGCAACGTGAATTTTCAAAATGTCAGCTTTTGGCCCTGCATTTTCATGCGTGCCGTATTTTAAGAGGGTGGTGAAGCTGCGGGTTGATGAGAGTCAACGTTGAGCTTCCAGGGCTAGTTGACCATGGTGATTGTGGCAACGTGATTCATACCAAGAAAGGACTTGCTGCTGCTGAATATTCAAAAGAGAGCCAAGCAAAGTCGGGCGGATGGACTGGTTCCCAAATGTCCCCCTCGAGAATGCAACGAGTTGGGCTGAAGTAAAGCCAGTGGGCATATGGACTGAACTGGTGCATGACCACGTATCGCCATGCACCGGAGCGACTGACGGGTCAGACATGGTCGGTAGCTTGAGCCCAGCTTCTAGACCACTCAAGGGGCCAATATTCATCAAAAGTGTCGGGTATGCTGCTATAAGCGTCGGGAATGCCAGCATGCCACGCAAACTCCGTCGTAGCTTGACACGGCGGCCAGTACCAGTCAATTTCGGGCGTCGTCGCACCGCCCGGATCCGGCAGCGCCGTCGCCTCCTCGGGTGTCGTCGGCCCGCAAGCTCCTCGGTCCTCGCTAGTATGGCTACTGCTACTACCGGCCGTTGACGACGGCGGGTCCGAGCTGGCGCTGTCCCGTTGCCGGCTCTGCTTCATGACCAAGCTGTCCTTGATGGTGGCCAGCACAATCTCGGCATCGCCCTCGTGCTTGAGACGGGAGACGACGCGCACCAGCTCCGCGGGGCACAGCTGTCCGAGCATCTGCACGACGCCCGGGATCGACTCCCTCGAGACCTTGGAGGAGAGCAGCGTGTCGCGGTATGTGCACGTCACCGCCTTGGCCTCGCAGGACGAGCAAGCAGGGCGTTGGCCGTCGCACTACATGTTCAGAAAAAGTTTGAACCTCAGGGGTTAGCCGCGGGGTGGGAAAGAGAAAAAGTGGTTGAGGGGATTGGGAGGCGGGCTAGTAGAGCTCGAATTACCCGAATCTTTTTGAGCCGGCAATGGTGGCAGGCGATACCTGTCGGGCGTCGTCGCTTCATCGCTGGATATGACGGCGAGCGTTGCTGGCCGCGAGCCGCCGCCTTTGGCTGGAGGGGTCGTCCTGGTTCAATGTCCCCCATCGCTGTGAAAGCCTAAAAGCTCTTTCTGGAGGGAAATGCCGGGCGACTCGGCGTCTTTTTGTTCGCAGGCGCAATTATTAGTTGGCTTTGGGACTCGGCATCACTCGAAACTTGTTTGCATCGACAAGAAAAACGCTTCGTTGCCTCGAGACTGGGAGGATGAGAAGGTGAGCAGAAGAGCCCTGAATTGGATGGCATGGACCAATGAAAAGCCCCGAATGTGTCGGAGCCAAGGTCCGGAGTATCCTGACCAATCAGAGGAGCCCGCGTATGATGCGGTCCCGGTTCCCAAAAGTTGCTGAAAAGTGAACCCTGGTCGCTGTGCCGCTGGTGCGTCGAGTAGCTGCAGCATTTCGGTTGCCTTTTGGCCGAATTGTGAGGCTGATGAATGAGCCGAGGCGGTCTGCGATGCTTTTCGTCTGAAGCTGAAAATGTGGACTAAATTCATTGGAAACGCATTGTCATTGTTGCGTAAATCCGGGGTAGCCTGTGGGCTCATCGGCGTTCCCCAGAGTTTTCCATGGCAAAATCAGCTATAAACCTACGCGGGAGAGGGGTGTTTTTTGACATGTCCTCTAACAGATTTTGCCCTCTGGCATATTATTTAGGCATGTTGCTATGGATTCGGGCTTCTCAGATAGGATATTAGAAATCTTTTTAATATGCTAAAAAGTGCGATTTCCTTATAACATGCTTAAAAAATATGCCAGAGGGCAAAATATATCAGAGGGCATGTAACTTTTGTCTCCCCACTGTAGTTGACTAGTTATTAGCGCTGTTCCTACAAAGCTAGGGTAATGAGCGTTCTTGTCACCCAATTTACTTTTTCATTCGTATTCGCGCTTTTTATGCCTTTTACATTATATACAGCACACGCAAGTAGAGCGGACAATGGACTTATGCTCTCTACACTACACACATGAGCGGCGTATCAAAGCAGTCTTCCCACCCAGTTTTGCCAGAGTCCCAAAACGGCCGCAGCTTTCGAATGGCGGTGATGAAGCAGGCCGACGTGTTTGGCAACCCCCATATCGACAGGAGCGACTTTTCGATAAAGTCCTGGTCCTGCGGCGCGCCGTCTGCGAGCGCCACGCCCGCGACAATGAGCGGCCAGCAGAGCGACGTGGTGTGCCTGAGCTGGTCCCAGGACCGCCGCGTGAGCGCCAGCAGCTCGTCGCGCTGCCGGGTCCTGATGAGCGCGCCGTGCGTGGCCGTCTGCTCCTCCCCTCCCGGCCCCGAAGCCGGCCCCACGCACGAGGCAACGGCCGACGGCGGAAGCGTCATGATGCCGTAGAGCCGGACCGCAATGGCGTAGATGCGCCCAACCTTGGCTACCGTGTCCCTCTTGTCGACAAACTCGGGCCCCGCTGCCCAATCATCCGCATCGAAGCGGGCTATCGAGGCAAATATGCACCGCACCTGCTGCTCCACGACAAACGTCTTGTCAAGCTTGCCCTTTTCCTTTTCCCTTTGGGCCAGGGCCAGGGCCGCTCGTAGCCGGGAAATGTGAACCATGGCAATGGACAGCTGCGTCGGGCACTGCATCGAGGTGCTGTAGGCGGATTCGAGAATGGAGGCGAGCTGATGATCTGCATAGTCGTCGAAGCCATGGACTTGCTGTCTCGCAGGGCTCGTCGTGTTGACATTGATGGCGATGCTGTTTACCGAGTAGACTAGTTAGAAAAAAAAAGGACAAGAGAAGGGGAGAATAAGAACCGAGAAAGAAAAAAAAAAGAAGAAGAAGAAAAGAAAAAAGAGAAAAAGGCCCAACTTACGCTAATACATGATTCAGGCAGTAATATGGAGGCTCTGGCTGGTCAAGCATGGCCGTAATGCCGCCTCGGTGTCGGATATACTCAAAGAACGCTCCAAGATGCGCCCGCCAGTGCGATCGCTCAACGTAGAGGTCGAGCACAAGTAGCTGGTCGATGCCGTAGAGGACGCGCCGCCACTCGGTGCCGCCGCCGCCGGCGTCCTGGATGTGCTGGTTGACAATGGTGATGCTGGAGCTGAGATAGCGCGAGTAGGTGGTCCAGACGCCGGCAAAGGCCGGGTGGTGGCCGGGCTGGATGAGCATGCCGCGGGCCTTGGACGCGCGTGATATCTGGTCCCCGATGACCTGCGAGATGAAGCGCGAGTTGTGAAAGGTTTTGGCGTGGAATTCGGGATGCCCTCCGGAGCGCACCTCGGCGCTGCGACCGGGCACGACGACTTGAAAGTCTGGGGGGGGGGGGGAAAGTCAGTCGAAGGGCTAAAAAGAAACAAAAAGAAGACGCAAAATATAAAAGAAAAAAGGGAGGAAAAGAAGGAAAAAAAAAAAAAAAAGAGAGAGAGAGAGAGAGATACATACAGTAGCGCATTCCCTCTTGCAGGTCCCAGTCTGGAGGTTCCGTCTCCATGTTCATGTGATGCTGGTGCACGCTACCCAAGGACAGCAAAGCAGTCGTCTCGCTTCGATGATGCGGCGGGCTCTCCGGCGGCGTCTGCAGCATGTTGTGACGACTACTACTGTCGAGAGTGTTCTTGCGCGACTTGCCCGCCGACGACGACGACGACGAGGGAGTCTGATAGCCGCGACACGTAACGCGACTCGATGCGCAGCGCCGACAAATTGGCCTCTCCTCGTCACACTTGACGCGACGTGCTCTAAAGGCCCCCCCCCCCTCGTATGTTAGAATTTGGATTGTGTAATATTAGTCTTGACAGAAGAACCAACTGCTGGGCAGCATCATCCACCCCTTGCAAGCTTCTTTCCAACATTGATGGGCAACAGAGGAAAAAAAAAGAAGAAAAAAAAAGACACATTCAGACAGAACAACTAGAAAAATAACAAGCAAGAAACAGAGCATCAACAAAATGTGTTGCTTCAACGTACCGACATGTAAGACAGCCTGTCCTCGCTCGCGGCGCCCATCGCCTTCGCCGCACCGCTCCCGTCTGCGTGCGACCAAGTGGTGCCTCGGGACCGCCCGCGCCCGTTATTAGATCCAAGCTGCTGCTGCCGCTACTGCTGCCGCCTCCCCCGCCTCCGCTGATGCTGCTGCTGCGCGAAAAGTCGAGCAGGATCTGGCAGGCCATGACTTTTTTTCGGGAACAATGATATTGATGATGAGCCTTTTGGGTAGGATTCGTGATTGGGAAGAGGGGGGGGGGGGAATGGAAACAGAGCAAAAAAGTACATTGATGGGGTGGAGAAGGAGAAGGCACAGCGCGAAGCGTGTCGACGAGGCTGCGATTCCGGGAAAGCATTTGTGGCGTTTTTTTTTTTTTCCCTTATTTAAAAAAAAGTGCCCGACGCCGCAGGCAAGGGTTCTTGTGCAGTGTTGCGTGCGTGCCGTGCGGCTGGGCTTAGTTGTGCCATGGCGCGCGGGTAAAACTACAGTAGTAGTCACGGGTTGTGTGTACGTACGTATTTATTTAATCGACTCGTCACATTATGAAACGAGACCTGCAGGGGGTGCCGGCTGCAGACAGTAATCATGGTCGTTTACTATTTACAAGGCTGTACTTGAAATCTCCCAAGTTTTATCAACACATGATCTGTTTGCTTTTGAAAGACGTAGCAGATGCAGTTCATTGTACGATTGGCTGACCACTGGCCGAGACAATAATGACATATATATTTACAAAACACACCACAAGGGGGGTTGCCACCATGAAATGGCATATCCTACATCCTAGTTACAATGAACGCTCATCAACTTCGCCCCTACGCGAGCGGCGGTACCGGCTCATCCAAAGGCAAAAAAAAAAAAGTTGGTGATATAGCAGCGAAAACATACAGTATCGGGCTGGCTTCCATGCATTCCCAGTTCTGGGGGCTCTGGCTCGTCAATGTATTGGCGCCGCCCTCGTGGACGAGACCCCCGGGACGCACTGGGGCGTCTGTCCCGGCCCCTTGTTGTTTTTCGATTGACGCTGCAGCGAGCACGGGCGAGCATGTCTGGGTCACTGCCAGAGTCGTAGCCGCGACACTCGCGGTCGACCCGGTAGCGCCAGCGGCGACGGGCGGGCTCTTGTCTCGTCGCTTGGTCCGGCTCGGTGCCCACACCGGCGCCGACCTCGCTGCCGCCGGGGTTATTTTCCCGGGTGTCATGGAGGCATTCGGGCCCGCC
>JAAHCF010000281.1:0-45008 GCA_038367545.1 Beauveria asiatica | reverse complement strand
ACAAAAACATCCAACGACAAAAAAAGTCAAAGCGCAAAAAAAAAAAAAAAATAGCATTAGCATTCTCTTATTCCTCGTGATTTAAACCCGCCTCCTTGGCCTTTTCATCCGCCAGCTCACACAGCGCCCTCCACTCTCCCTTGCTCACCTTGCTCACGCTCAGCCGTCCCAGCTTGAGCATCTGCATTTCCGCTAGCGGCCCGCCGGCTTCACCCATTTTGCGCAGCTCCTTGAGGTGGATGGGCACGGCAAACTTTTTCCGAAATTCGACGTGCACCAGATCCCACTTGGGCTTGTCCTTGGTTGAGGAGGGGTCATAGTAGGGCGTTCCGGGGCGTCTGGCGCTCTCTGGTCTCGCAGTTAGCACATTGTCAAGGAGGGGGATATCAATCAGCAAAAGAAGAAGAAGAAGAAGAAGAAGAAGAAGAAGAAGAAGAAGAAGAAGAAGAAGAAAATCCGCAAAAAATGGAAAAGAGCAGGGACCAAAGTGCTTGTCAGAAAGCCACGTCCAACTTACTATCCTCGGAAAATTCCTTGACAATTTCCATGATGCCGACAATGCCAGGCTCTTTGCAGTTGGAGTGGTAAAAGAAGGCCTTGTCGCCCACATTCATGTTTCTCATATTGTTACGCGCTAAAAGAGCACGTCAGTACTTTCAAGTAGAAGCAGACCAGACGAGAGCAAAAAAAAAAAGAAGAAAAAAAAGTATCATCATACCAGGATACGCGCGAATACCTGTGCAGGGGAAAAAAACATGTTAGCGAAACCGCTCCCGCAGCTTCAACCCCTAATCGCAGTTTAACGTACCGTCCCAGCCCTCGGGCTTTGTCCTGGCCCTCAAATCATCAATCGAGAAGCGCACATCGTGCCCATTCTCCATGCGCGTCTCCGGCTCCGCCTTCATCAGCCAGTACCACTCGCCCTCGTGCTTGGGCGCGTCCGGGTTCACGGCCGGTATCGCATCCACGTCCGGATCCTCCGACCCTGCCCGGCCGTCCTCTGGCCCCTCGGCCGCCGCCGCCACCGCCGCCTCGGCCTTGCTCTGCTTCTTGCCCGATTTGCCCGCTACCTTTTTCAGGGCCTTGACCGGCTGCGAGGCTGCTGCCTCCTCCTCCTCCTCGCCCTTTCCGCCGCCAGTCTTTGCCTTTTTGAGAGTCTTGCTCGGGGCTGACGACTTGACAGGCTGCTTCTTCTTCTTCTTCTTCTTCATGTCCGACTTGACTGCCGTGCCCGTCTCTGCTGCGACGGCTTTGGACGCTGTGGCTGCTGCTACAACTGCAGCTTGTCGCGACGAGCGCCGCTTGGCCATGGGCTCATCCGCATTGTCGGCGGCGACGACGTTGGCGCGCTTGCGTGCAGGCATTGTTCGCTGGCAAAAGGCTCGTCGAGCACGACAATTGCTATTCCTTGGCAAGAGGAAGAAAGATTGCAACACCCCCCGCAATGGGCTCTAGGACTTGTTTTTGGGGCGAAAACTGGTGCAACGAGGGTTATTAATTGCATGCGCGTTGCACAACGCGCCCATGTGTGGCTGGTGAGAGATGAACGGGTTGTGGCTTTGCGGGCTCCAGTCTCCAGACATGGGGAGGCAGATCGACCCGCCTGCCGAGCCACCAGCCAAATCCAACGACGATTGGTACGACATGAAAACCTATTTTCAGCGCAATTGCTATCAAGATCAATTACAAAGGAAAATTGGCAATAGTATAACCGAGATTCCACTTAGGCTCTCATTCATTTTTATTTTTATAACCGTGTTGCTGTTCTGGCCGGTAGTCTTGGTGCGTACCCTCGTCTTGATGCCTCACCTGTCCTGTATCCTACCCAGACACACTAACAGGGCGGACTGACTTTTTTGTCGGTAGATATCCATACATGCACTCAAAGCACATAATAAGTATAGACAAAGTCTCATGTCATGGACAAGATGACAAGAATTTCATATTTGTGAGCAGACGAGTAGAGCTCCCAGAATCCGCCCGTGGCCTGTTTCACTCGTCTGATATCGCCAGTCACCATTACAAACGTATAAACTTGACAGCCACGCAACGACGCAAATCTGCAAATTTCATCTCGGAAATGTCTCAAAGCACCAGGGTAAGCTTTCGGGCTTCGACATCTGCCATTAATTACGTCGACGCACCGCCGAGGCCGCCGATGCAGCATTCCGTGTCTAAGTCGGCGATGAGGGCATGCCGTTGCATGCACATCAAGCATCCCAGCACATGAAAAACGTGATTTCGGCATTGATCTCAAGGAATCTATGCATACATCGTGATATTCAAGACAATAGGAGTCGTTTGGTAAAACCGGAGTGGCATGACAAGCTGAGAAGCGTGCCATGGGCTGGCATTCCCGGCCTCTGATTGGCCACTCGCCCGACTGGCCAGCTCTTTTGCCCGCACATAAATACCCTTCCGCACCCTCCTCTTTCATTTCCCCATCTCTTGCCCTTTCTTCATAGTTTTGACCATTTCTCTGCTTTCCTTTCGCATTGTTCTCAAGGCATTGCCCCCAGCCCGTCCGGGCCTCCACAAAAGTGCCCATCCCGTATGCGTCTTTATACCCTCTGCTATCACCCATACTGTCTTGCCCTTGGTGCCCTGCCGCTGCCCCTTCTGCTACATTAGCATACCTTCATCAATCACTACACTGCCCCAAGTCCAGACATCTTCCCTCATATCCACAGCATTCTTCCTCAATATGGCAAAGCGACCCCATTCACCTGCCATGGCAGCTAACATGCCGTCACATCCTACACCACCACACCTCGCCGGCAGCAGCGCGGACTCGCAGCACTCTCTCATCTCTCCATCTTCTCATGGCAACTCGGGTCTGAATCGATCAAAAAAGTGCTGTCTCCCCAGCAACTGGCACCAAACCACGGAGCTTCAGTCAAAGTTTCGATGCACACGTCATCTTAAAGAGACGCCGATCAGGATCTCATCTTCCGAGTCCGACTGGAGCAACTCGCCACAGAGATTGTCAGTCAAAGACACGGCCAAACTTGATACACCATTCATGACTCTCAAGTTGACAGATGATCTTGATACCGTGTACCCTGCGGAGTACTGGCTTCAGTGCCCAAGTCAAGCCGAGGCCCTGCTCGGATGTGGCACCTGGCAGAATGATGAACAGCATTCGAGGACAATTCCTCACATGCCATTCGAAGAAGCAATGCAATGCGAACCGTCACGAGCCGCCGGAGGAGGCAATCGCAGTTCATACAACGGCGACCAAGGTCACGGCTAACCGAGACGTTGAACCAAAATCCAAAGCCGGAGAGCGGGACCCGACAAGGTAAAATATTTTGTCCACGAGAGAAAACACCATGCAGAGGTTCGAGAGAAAGTAAAATGCAAAGTTTGCTAGCGCAGGCGCTTACTCAAACATCTGGGTGAGAACGGCGTAGAGCTTTCGGACGTTGTTCCACATCAGCCAAATAATACCAACAACAGCGAAAATCTGGAAAATCTCAAAAGGAGATCGAGTCCTGACCTCTGTCTCGACATACGGGGTCGCCGAGTCAGTCATGGAAGGGAAGCGACCTTCTTTCAAGTAAATCTCCATGAGTTCGTCCTTCTTATACCACTCGTCTCGCAACCACACCTCAAACTCTTTTGGGTCATCGAGAGGGATATCGGCCAAGCGGAATCTTCTCCAGTGAAAGTTGACAGACTTGGGAGGGCGGCCAGCAAAATAGGTACCGCTTAGCGTAAAGAATTCTTCTCCATATTGACCACGTCTGTGTTATGAGGCAGGTTAAAAAAATTGTTCGCAAGGTGCTAAATTGAAGAGATGAAGAAAGAAATCTGGGGAGACCTACTTGATACCTTCATAGGCCACTGTGCAGTCATAGACATATTCTACCGAGCCTTTGAGCTCGTTGAGACAAAAGAATGTGCCTGTGCTTCGGGGTAGCATGACGTGTTCCGGATCTCTGAGATCATTTTTGGCCGCCCAGCTGGAGGATTTGCGTCTTCCATTGGAGGATAAATTAGTACCTTCGGGGAAAAGGAGGAGCCACATTGGATCGTAATATTTGTTCCCGTTAGGAGCCGTCTTTAACTGACAGAGCTTCTGCAGGCGGTGCGCGAGACGTGGGCGATCCGTTGCCATCTTGCGCGACATGAAGATGAAACCAAAGAACATCATGCCAGTTCCCATGATGGGGATCCAGCGAAGAGAGTCTTTGAGGATGATGTAGATGTGGCCATGCATGGCAACACGATTCGCGTACCCAACCCACCACAGATACAGCCAGTCTGTATAAATCTGAGAGATGTCAGCGGGATGATGAGTAGAAAAAAAAAGGGGGGACTTTGGTATCCCACCTGATGATTTGCAATCATGACCATGCGCTCAGGAAAGTCAAACTGAACAGTGCCGTCTGGCATCTTCTTGATCTGGCCAGCCACAGACTCGTCGCCGCTGACACGAATGGTAGTCCGCCCCCAGATCCTGGTCATAACAGTAATGACGAGGGCAAAGGACCGTTTGGTCATGGCCATGTAGGCGTAAAACATGTCCTTGTTGACCAAGTAGAGGGGTGCGCCAACCAGCTGGGTGATTGCGATGCTGCGGTAAGTTTGTTAGCCATCGGTTGTCCTCGTTTTGTTGTCCGGGCATTCCCCCAAAATCATGTCGAGATCCCAACGTACACGAGGCAGCAGGACCAAAAGTACACGGCAAAGGCAAGACCGCGCAGAAACTTGACGACCACGCCATGCCCGGCCTTACCGGAAGGATGCTGGGCGGCCCGGGAAGCCGGCGCGGATTGCGCTGTCGAGCCATTGGAGAAGTCCTTCAATCGCAGGGCCGCATCCGGGCCGGGGATATTTTCCCGACTCATGACAGCTGTATGCAGCACAAGGGAGGGTGAGGAAGCCAAGGGCTTATCGCGAAGCTTGATTGTCTCTGCAGTGGGCAGAGCGAGCTGATGGGGGTGATGCGTTTGCAAGTTTTCAAAGGGCAGATGCGAAAATGACTGAGAAATGCAGCGCGGCTCGATTCTCAAGAACAGAACGAGTTGGCCGGGATGGGGGTCGCAGGCTGAGCTAGGCGTGGTCAGGCAGGCATTCTCGTGCCCAGGCAATCAGGTGATGGCTCGTGACGCCGGGTTACTCGGTGGCTTGGTTTGGTTGGCTGGAAGCTTGCAGCGCGGATGTTCTCGTCTGGGAACCGAATGCAACAAGGCGTAAGCAGGCTACAGAATACTGGGGTAGAAATTAATGAAAAAAAAAAAATATAAGCGCCCTCGCAGAGGCACCGTCTAGATGAGCGTTCAAAGGTTGGGAGCAAAAAGCCAAACAGAGTTGAGAGGTTGGGAAGGGTTAAAAAAAGCCGCCTGGCAAGATAGGAATTCCTTCAAAGTCCGCCTGAGCCGGCGGCGACCAAGGGCTGGGTAGTGATCGGTCAGCCACAGCGCCCCGCCTCGGAGTTGGAGGAGCCTGTGGCTTGGAAAGATGGAGAGAAAGCATGCTGGCCTAGCCACAGCGATTAGCAGCGCCGTGTAATTAGAACTACAACACCAAAGTCACGGAAGAAAAAGCTTTCAAGGGTCATCTATAAAAAAAAAGAAGAAAGAAAATGATTAGAAACCTATACAACACAAAAACATGGCTCTATTGTTGCACCAGCGCCTGCGATTAATCACTCCGACGATGTAAAGGCTTGACAAGTTTCTCTTTATACCGCTAAATATTTCAACAAGAAAAGAATTGCAACTATCACGAGGTATCATTCCATCCCATTTTCTCAGCCGTTGCGTCATTCAAAACACCATCTTCTATTTATAGCACAAGCATCATTGTCACAAACAGTATCGCGGTGGGCAGCAGGGACGTGGCGGCTGGCACGCGGCCGAGAGCAGCGTTATCGTTGACAATGATGGGCTTGCCATAGTAAGTGGGGTCGTAGGGTCCCTTGGGGGTGGTGGTATTCGTGTTTCCCTTCCAGCAGTAGCGGTCATAGCACTTGGTGCACTGCGCGGGGACGGTGGCATTGGCGCGGTAGAAGCTGCGGGCAAGGATGGCGCATGCGACGCACGCAGGCCACTCGGTATCGCGGGTGGCGTTGAGCTGGGTGGCGACGGCCCAGCCATTGTCAATAATGGCGGCGCGCTCGCCGTCATTGACAGTCCAGGTAAATGTTGTCAGGTTGCCGTTGTAGACGTAGGGGTGGTTGGGCAGCCAGACGACCAGAGGCGCGACGTCGCTGCCGTGCGCGGTAAAGTTGGTGGCGTTGCAGCCGAAAAAAGTCGGACGCGTGTTAAAGCCCAAGTTGCGCATCGTGTTCTTGTCCGGGACGGACGGAAAAGGCGTATCCTTGAATGCGGACTGTTGCGAGCGTTCGTAGGTCGCGACAAGGGCGGAGCCGTCGGGCCAGCCATACTCCGTATCCGAAGACGAGTCGTAAGAGAAGATGACGTCGACATCGCGGTCGGGGAGCAAGTGCGGGTGAAAGGGGATATTTTGGGCGTCTTCACCGCCGTCGACGAGGTTGAGCCGCGAGTAGTTGGCGTTGCGGTTGGTGGCCGTGTTGAAGCCGCGAAAAGGGTTCGGTGACCATTCCGCAATATCGTACGAGTTGGAGTCACTTAGGGCGGAAATAAGCTTCGCGGCCGTCTTGATGGCGAAATCTGGGACGTCGCCGGGGACGTATTTCTTGTTATTGTCTTTGAGATACGAGATGGATTGTGTGTAAATGGACGAGGTGGTGCCCATGACAAAGCCGGCATTGTCGAAGCCCGTGACGCATTTATCCTGGTCCGCCACTTGACCGTTTTTGAATACTGTGCCCACGTACCGGAGCGGCACCCATCCAGACAGGCTCGGGTCCGAAGAGCCGAGCTCCCAGGGCGTGAACTCGTAGATTGTCGAGTTGGTGGAAGCAATGGTAGTCTTTGTAAGGCTACGGCCGTTTGCGAGCAGAAATGGCATGGGCGTCTTGCCGGCTGAAAAGTCCGCATCATTGGCGATGGAGCTCCAAGTATATCCTGGCCCGCCATTGCTGGCGTTGACCATCTGATATGCCAGCATGCGGCCCCAGTAGTCGCTGGCTGAGACGTTAAAGCTGGCCTTGGACTTGGCCTCTACTTCGTTGAAGATTTCAGTGTAGTATCCTCGGACACTGTACTGGTCGGGACCTAGTGAGGGGCAAGTTAGTATCGAATGAAGAGCGATTGGTAGTTGGCCATGGAGGACATGCCTTTGAAGATGCTGTTTTCCAGCTGCCAGATGAGAGGAGCGTCGACAGCGCTTTGAACCGAGGTGAAATTATTAACATATAAGCTGCCGACGAGCCAGTCGCCGCCCGATAGTCCGGATATATAGGTTGCGCTTTGCAGCAGGCCACCGAGGTTGCCCTTCTCCTCGCTGCCAGCGGAGCGAGCATCCCAAGCGGCAATTGCGCCTGCGCCACCGACCATGGCACGGTAGCCGCCTCCAGATATGGCGATGGCAATGTTGGGCAGCTTCGTGGAATTGTATGTGACATTGGTAAAGTAGTTTTCGCTGTCGAAACCGGTAATGGCCAGGCGCTTGAGGAGACGGCGCATGTACGGTATCGTCTCTTTGCGACGCTTGGGGAGCCATGCCTTTTCGTCCGGGCCGATGGTGCTACCTGAGCGGATCATGGGAGGTGGATCGGGGCATGCTGACGAGGATGGAATGTATCCAGAAGGCGCAGCGTCTATAGCGCGGCCGACTAGGACTGCAGCATCTTGTGTGTCGACTTGGGCGGGGGCTTCTGGCAGGTCAAGCGGCTCTGCGTACTCTACTCGAGCTGAGTTCCACTTGTTAGCTCTTTTCGAAGGCGACATTGTCGAGGCAAGGGTTAGAGAGGTTGCGTAGGCCCGAATTGTCGTTATGGACGGACGTACCAATATGGGGAGAGTCGGCTTGTGCTTGGGATACGCAGGCTGACGCGGCAGCAAGAAGGAACGCCAGGTGCTTCATGGCTGGAGTATCTGGGCCCTGTTATTGAAGAATGTTGAACATTTATATCGTCAGAGCCAGCCAACGAAGCCCATGGGAGTGTGTGTGGCGTGGTGGCAGTAGACGAGTGCGTGATGGAGTTGGGGAGAATAGGGTGTTTGAGTAGTGCGTGAGTATTTCAGATCAGTAGTAGGCGCTGGTATGATGTACGTCTGTAGAAGCGACTGCTGTCGAGAAATTGGCGTTCAAGATGGTGTTGAAAGGTGTTGAGACGATATGGAGGAGAAGAGAGAGGGAGGATTGGAAGTTGACACTGCAGGTTTGGCATCTTCAGCGAGCCAACCTGGCCTACCTAACTAATACTCGTGGCCGCCCCCACTTTGGCCGCGATTTGTGGCCAGGCAAGCTGGCTCACAGTCGCACCTCCCAAAGAGGCTTAAGAATACCGCTTTAAAAAAGAACTTGTTTTTATCGCTGCTGAGTTGCCCTTTTTGGACGTCAATTTTGTAGATGAATGACGGATTTGGTAGTGTGCCGAGTTTGCTGGGAAGCACCCTGCTTGAAGGGTGCGGGCACGAGTAATAAGTGGCCAGCTTTAGCGGGGGCGCTTGCTGTGGCATCAAGGGGGGTTCTGCTTCTACTTAGACAGCATCTATGTATGTAGCCATGTGGACGGCCAAGATCCTGTCTTCACTTATTACTTTACACGTACAAAATACGAGGAAGAAAACACTGCTATTTGGCTCGGTTTATAGACTCGTAGAGGCCTTGCTGTTGAAGCCGCCGACAATAGCAAAGCCTCCACCACAAAGCACAGTATGGCAATTGGGTTAGTGATTTGCTCCGAATTACTTTGCGCCCACTGTATTCCTGACCGGCCTGTAAGGACTTGGTACAACCCCTTGCCCGCTTCACTCCCTCCTCCTTGCTTGCTAAATAACTAGTAATGATGCAACCTGGAGAGGTCAGCCAGCATGCTAGCCGGTGCAATATCCCCTCTTTATCAAAGCACAAAAAGAGAGAGAGAATGAGAAAAAACCTTGCCTCCAACACACATAGCGAGCGAGCAAGCCCCGTAACACGGCCACAGGCTAGATGGCTGGATTGCCTTGATATTATTAGCAACTTGGGTACTAAGTTGGGTATCAAACGTTAGATGTGCCAGCCAAAGACCATATGCCGTCATCTCGGAAATTGCCTCTGCAAACTTCTTGGCCGCTCTTGCCGCTCTTGCACAAACACAGAGCTTGACCGTCCACGAATCGCCTGACTGGCCTCATGTTGAGTTGTACACGGCATTATGCGGCACGCTGCCACTAGCGCTCTTCTGGTACAGGCACACTTTGTATCACTCTGCCAAGGCTCAGGTGGCGATGTTGACTGTGGGAATGCCACCAGCGCTCCCCATCACCGTCTAGCCTACGGATACACCACTGTAGATCGCAGGCGGCTGTTAATGGGGCCGCCGTACCGCCTGATGTTGTCGATGCGCAGAGGTAGTGGGGGTGTGGCGTATGTAACGCAAAATACAAGGTAATGCCATTTTCAAGCTCTGAATAGCGTCTAGGTATTAATATGTCTAGATATACTTGCAAAAGTCTATTCTACTAACAATATTCCTCCCATTACTACTCGACTTGACGTGCCCGACGACAGTGCGAGCACACCAATATACCTGTCCGCAATGCTTATTCAGCCGTGAACAATATTCGTCTCGTTGCTACTGCTACTAGTGCTTCCCTCCCTCTCGCTCCCCGTTGTCGTTGTCATCGTTGTCGTTGTCATCGTCGTCGTTGTCATCGTCACCGTCGAACATGACACAGACGAGGGGTCCATGAAAAGTTGCCTGCGCTCCGTCTCTCTCTCCCAGAATTCACTCAGCATATTGTCAAGTTCCGAAGCGAGGCCCAGCGTCCACGAAAACGTACTCATACCCTTGCCAAACGGATCCCAGAATGACCACATCTCGGCGAGGAGCAACATGGCCATGGTCGACGCCACCACGATGAGCGCCATACGGACAAAGAGGTCCAGGCCAACCGTCTTGACCAGCCAGGAGCAGCGCCGCATAGGCACAAAGAGCACAACCAGCCGGCAGCAAATGTCGATGATCCAGAGCGTGCAGATGGGAATCACATCGCAGCCCGCGTATATTTTGCATTGTTTCCCGCTGAGGGCCAACATGTCAATATTCTCGCCTGTACAAGAGTCAGCGGGCTGTCGGAGGAGCATGCCCATCGGCGCGCTTTTTTCTTTGTGCTTTACTAACGGGCATGGGGGGCGAGACTGGGGTCGAGACGGTGGCTGTCGATGAGGTTTTCGAAATGATCGCGAAGCTGGCAGATGATGTGCTCCGGCATCATCGAGGGCAATGTCGATCTTGTCCAATAATCGCTGAATTCTTCTTCCAAGTGCAGAGAAAAGAGCTCGAAAAAAAATTCGAATCGATCAGGTTGGCCAGGGCCACCACGCCAACTCGTCTCATTTGGCGGCCGGACGATGACTATTTCGCCATCCCGTAGCGCCTTCAAGTTCAAGGCAATTTGCTGACAGTATCTCGTCACCGCCGGCTCGTGGCTGTTTCCTCGTATTTTGTGCAAGAGCGCGACGGGATACGCCGTCAGCAGCGCCAAACATTCACTGTTTTGGTCAGCACAAGTTCAACGGGCACGTCTGCTTTACAAGTCTTCATACTAGACCACGAGCGGTAGATGACCGTGCGAGTGACCGCCATCCGGCATTCGTACCGTCTTGAGAAGGACGTATGCCAACGTCGCAGCTGAATGTTGAACGCGCTCCATTATGTCTCTCGTAGCACGCAGCCTTGATCTTGTCAGTTCTGTTCTCGAGGCCATGCTCAACGACATCTGATAGACAAAACATACCCAAAGTAGCCCTGTCCAACCAAAAACGTCGCCCCCGCCGCAACAATACAGAATGTCCAACCCACGAGGGAATCGAGGAAACCGTAATCGCGGCCTAGTTCCGTTTCTTTGATTTCACAATCGTAACCCTGCCGGAAAACAACGAGGCGTATAGTCACCGCGTACAAACAGAAAGCCAGCATCCAGGCACCCAGTCTGAGTAGCGGGGAGCCGCGTTTCACCTGGTAGCCAATCTCGCTGCGGTTTTCGGGATATGCAATTTTCGATCTCAACTTTGATCGAAACATCTTTTTTTTGAGTCGGCGCCACAACGGGATATTGCGTTTCAAGTGGGAGAGATCCTCGCGGCAGTCCTCAGGGTCTTTGATCTTTTCTTTCATCTTTGATCGAAACATCTTCAACGTGTTGGCTCTGAGCCGCCGCCACAGCGGTGTTGTAGGAGACCATGAAACCACAGCTGTGTTGTCAGATGATTAAAGAATGATGACGGGGAATGATGCTGGCATGTTTATTGGAAGGTGGGAAGTGGTGGCAAGGTGATGGGAAGGTGCCCATTGCCAATCAGCCAGTACCTAGGCTATGACTGTGGCTAGGGCTCTAATATTACTTTGGACGCTGCCTCTCCTTGGAAGACCTAATAGTACACAAAAAACATGCACCCCCCTTTACTCCATAAAGCTGAAATAATCACTGTGCTTTTATACTTGTGACGAGCGGACGGCGTTGTAGACGCGTGGGCGAAACCGCCTCCATCGCCGCACGACAATGAGTGCCGTGGCCACAGCCGCGACAACAATCAAAGCCGGCAGAAAGATATCGTGAAAGTGGTCTGCGATATAATTCAAAACACGTCCGTCGGAGCCATGCCAGGATCTGCCGGCAGCGTGGTGGACGAAGCTATGGAGGAACGAGTCCTTGAGCACCGCCATGGATTTGATTTCGGCCGCCTGGTTATACAGCCAGGCGTACTCGTTCATGACGGCGGTGACCATCATGGGTCCCGTGGACCAGAAGACGGCCACGTACGGCAGCATGAAGCGTCCGGAGAGCGACGTTGCCCTCTTCTTGGCCTCGTGCAGCGCCCACAGGAGGAACTCGGAGCCGCGCTCGGCCATGAAGAAGTGGTTGCTGATGCCTCTATCCTCGCTGGTGGGCGACAGAATGGCCTGGTAGCCGAGGGCTTGCAGGCAGGCTATCGTGTCGGCCGAGGTATCGTCCGAGGGGTACGCATCCAGGTCGGCGTAAATGCCGCCTTCGTGGTGCACCACCATCAGCCGAGCAACATCGGCGCGCTGGATGTCGTACCTGTAAGATTCGTAGGTGGACTGGAACCACGGATACGACGTCTTGACGAGATTTACAATGTCGGCTTCCGTCCAGAGCTTGATGGTGTAGTTTGTCTTTTCAAATCGCCACTCCCAGGAGCCCGAGGACGCGGTGAGTGGGTAGGTGGATAGATTGTTGTTTTTCCATATTTGGTGTACAATGTTTGGTATCCGGGGCTTGGTGTTATTTCTCGGTGTGTCGCAGTGGTCGACGGTGTCGGCGGCGTCTTTGAGCCTCTCGGGAGAGGCAACGGCCGGGAAGAGGATGTGGTGAAGGAGGAAGAAGAGGAAGAAGACAGCCGCCGCACTGGCCAGCAGCGCGACGCGGGAGGCTCTTTTGCAGTACAACAATACCATGACGGCTTTGTCTCGCTGCGCCAAGGTTGATGCCGAGTAAAAAAATCAAAGGGGGCTTTTGACGAAGCCAAATCTCAAGCGCTAATACAGCAAGGGCTGAAGGAAGGACTGTGGCGTGGACAGATAAGGAATCAATGTAGGATTATCAAAGAAGAAGAAGAGGAGTGAACATCAATGGTAGTGATTGTAACAAGATCTCGGAGACCAAGAAGGAAAAAAAAAGGAGCAAACTCGCTACACGATGGGGGTCTTGGGGAGCCTGACGCGGAGCATATCAGCATGGCAGTGCTGGGACCGCGCGCTACACCCGTCCTACAAACCAAAGCATACACATTCACGAACCCGCTTTCTTCTCTTCACGCCCCCCAAACATCATCACGCAATTGTCGAGCAGACGGGGGAGGCTACACCGATCCCCTGTGGCCGGCGGGTGGTCCCAACAAGGTATTGCAGCACCAACACTGACAAGCGCTGCCCACCCATGACTATGACCAAAGGGAGAGAGGGAGAGAGAGCAATAACGCTGGGCGTTTTGGCTTCGTATAGCTCCACCCAAATCACCGCGCGAGTTTCTTGATAACCACCAGTCAGTAGCACAGGCGATGATTTTGGCTTTGCCGCATCACCACCCAAAGTGGGCTCAGCAAGCAGTCGGCAAGCCGGGACTAAGCGATGAGAAAACAGGGTCTCCTGGAGACCGAGTGGCCTATAAACAGAGTATATCGACGGCATTGGAGTTTTGGGATTGAAAGTGAGGCGGGGGGGGGGGGGGTTCTTTTCTAACGCTCGCAAACACGTGGCGGTTCAACGTGTGAAACTAAAAGTACTTGTCCAACAAGGACCAAGTCATTTATTATACTCGTGCGTCTGAACAAAGGCATCGCTCGCTTTGTACCACTATTAAAAAAAAAGGGTTGGAGAAACGGTCAAGCCAACGACGGGATTACGTTGCTTCCCCCTTCCTTCGGTCCGCCGACCCGTTACCGTCTCGCGTCTCGTCAACGTAAGGCGTCGGATTCGCCCACGAATGCGAGCGACCAGTAAATAACTAGTTACAGATTATTATTGTTAGGGGGGATTTGTCGCTCAGCCGCTTGTCCCTTTTCGGTGCAACCTTAGACTACCTACGGGTTAGTTAACCCCTTGTTACGGCATTGGCGCCGGTAGGGCTGGGCTGGGCGGTAACTAGAAAAAGTTGCAACTTGTGGGGGTGTGGCTTTTGTTTAACCCTCGTTGGTTGAAAGGGATTATTGATTGCAATGAGGACTCTTTTATACAAGGTAGCTCCAGGTGATTCCGAGCATCCAAGGATTTGGTGGCGGTTTGCTCTGAATCACCCTGGGCCCGCTGTACGTACATATAATTCAGATGGTTCATCGCTAAGCGGCCGCCATAATAGTTAAGACAAAAGGCTCGGCGCAAGGTTTGGCAGGCGGCCAGGGTCTGACTCGATCAATTACACATCTGTAAAAATCAAAGACGTTATTCTTCACCTTTTATTGCTAGTTTCAAATCTCTTCATTTTTACAACGTCATCGCTTTTGTACTGTTCGGATTCAATACGGCGCTGATTCCGAGTCATTCGAGATTTTGGCACGTCACTAAATTACCGTTTCAACGCACCGAGGGACCTTTGAAACCCGGACCCTACTAACCCTAGTTAGGGCCCTGCAAATTTGCAATGTCGTCTTTATTTTGTCAGCAGGTATTACATACGACAAAGGGCGCTCGCGGGGGGATGGCGCCCGAGATCGACGAATTATCTCATGTCCTGCCAGAAGAAGAAAATGACTGGGCCTTTGCCTTTCTCCTTACAACAGACCAGATAAGAAAGAAGCCCGCCCGCTCTGGCGAACCGACGCAAGGGTCTTGTTTTGCGGCCCTGCGCGGTCTGCGGAGCCTTTCTTGCACTGCTATCATTAACTATTTACACTTGACAGAGTAAAGGAATCGCGTGCAAGTATGGCAAGAATGTACACTTTTCTCCACATCTTCTAGCTCAAGTCTTGAAGAGGATAAATTTGGCGTATAACTAGCGATGGTAATACGCAAGTAGTCCGATGTAACCAAGACGAGATGAATAAAATGACTTGCCAGACGACAAGCAGCCCTAGAATAGCGCGTCTTTCAGCCACTCAATAATCCAGCAAAACCACCGACTTACATCATCAGCCATCCTGCAGTAGCGAATCTTGCTTCAGACAACAGATGCTGCTCTAACTACTACAACACCAACTGGCAAGAATGAGCTTCCTTTAACTTGAGCATCCATGAAAATTGGATTCAACTATAGTTACTACACGCGCGACATGCGTACTCGTTGCGTCCTGTCGGGGTACACCCCACCAAGTAAGTGCTTACCACAGGACGCCGGGAGATCAACCAGCTCCGCCACTTTACCCTGCAAAGAGATATAAATCATCACAGGTGATGGGACATTGATCGATTTCGGCCCGAGTACCTGTCATTTCCCGTGGCGGCGCTTGTTGAAAGGGACGACAGCATGAGCATACAGGCCGCATTTATTCAGCTGACATCTTCAAAAAAGTCGTCGCAATAAAGTTTCATCCAACAAAAACGAAAAACAACCCTGCAAAGAGGGTATCTTCGGACAAACATAATACCTTCTTGGCTCTATTTGTACCATCAAATATCCCCAAACACCTTCTACCGTCCCGTAACACTGGTGCAGCTCTACGGCGCGGCAGAGCTCGTCTACTACTGCTTCGGCAGCCAGATGACGTGGCGCATCCAGCCCAAGGTTCTCGGGACACTACAAGATGACGACGCGAGCCACTTCAAAAAGTCTATACAGGAAGAATGCGCCATGATATCAGTGGCGGTGAGCAGGACCCCTCTCCACAGCACCACGAGCTTACGGACTAGGATTCTCGTCAACTTGTGCGCGAGCTGGCGTAGAGATACTTCTGTTCGAGCGTCACGTCCATCTTGATCGTGTCCGCGCTGCAGATACTCTTGTCGTCGTCGCTCCATTCGCTACTCCTCGGTGTGGGCACGTATTTCGGCTTCATGTGGAC
This sequence comes from Beauveria asiatica, assembly GCA_038367545.1. Taxonomy (NCBI): domain Eukaryota; kingdom Fungi; phylum Ascomycota; class Sordariomycetes; order Hypocreales; family Cordycipitaceae; genus Beauveria; species Beauveria asiatica. The sequence goes on along the minus strand of JAAHCF010000281.1, from coordinate 29,465 downwards.
GCTTGTGGTGGACAAGGACGCCGGTCACAGCGACAATCAAAACATCATGGTTGTGTACCTAGTGTCGATGTTGTCGTGCTTCGCGGTGTGTACGCGGCATCGCGACTTCTGCAGGACGATGAATGGCGATTGGCATTGGGAATTACGCTGGACTATAGAAGCATTCTTGCGGGCATCCGCATAAACGTTGCGCAGCAGTCGGGGCCCGGAGATCCGGAGCGTGATGCTCGAGATTGATGAAACGCTAGCCCACATAATTAATCACTGTCGTATTTAGGGTGTAAATGCGTGGATTGATAGAATACAGTATACGGTACATGGCCTACGAGGCTTGGGGCGCGAATCCAAGCCAGTCAGATTCTGGGTCTGGCAGCCCTGCTGTCTCGCTATTTGCTGTATTCTGTGACTGTAATTGACCACTGATTGCTCGCCTCACAGTATCGGAGATCTTGGGGTAATTAAAAAAGTCAAAGACGTCAATGTTGTCAAGCTCGCTCAGCGAAGTGATATGAGTCGACGTAGGCTCAATTCCTGTTAGACGGGTTGATCCAGCCAGGGTAACGAGACCGTGTGCGTTCCTACATCAGCCATGTCAGTACACGTATCTTGTCGCCTCTCCCGCTGCATTACTCACTGTCGCATGGCGTTGAAATGGATATCCCCTTGTCGGCCGCGCTGAACAACACGGGCGAGAACTTTGGCATAGTTATCAGCCACCTCCCAGTACTGTCCGACATGCCCCAGAATCTCGATGAAGAATTCGATGCGCGGGTCGACCGGGCAGCAGGTCGTCGCAGCGTGGACAAGAAGCAGGCGCGCTGCGACCCAAAGGGAGAATATAAACGGAGGACCTAAATGATCCAGTCCGCTGGCTTCGTACACATCTTGCGCAATGTCACCCAAACTCTGCACAGCTGACAGGCAGCGCTGCATGGCATAGTGCGAGGGTACAAATAGATGTGATCTAACAGTCGGGTATGCTGCCGAAGAGTGCAGGCGTACAACAGCCGTGACGTAGGCGCTGTGAAGCATAAACCAGTTGGCGACTCGGCTTGCAGGATCCGAGTGGCACAAGGCAGAGATTTTGCTGTAGTCGCCCGGCAGTCCTCGCAGCCAAGAATCAAGCGAAGCATCCAGCGACCGATACGTATTCCTCCAGGCTGCCATTTCGGAGGAAGATGTGATATCCAAAGGTGTCTTTAGAAAGTCATGAACTTTGCTCAAGATTCTCAAAATTTCGCAGTGATAGGAAAAACTGCCCAAGTTATCGGGCTTATTCACAACAAGGCTAGCCGCGCCATGCTGATCGGGGCTCAAGCCCCAAGAGCGTGTTTCAACAGGGATGTCGCGGGAAAAGAGGTCGTAAGAACAGGGTAGTACCCTCTTCATTTTGGTGTCATCCAACATGAAATCAAAGGTCGTCGTAGCAATTGTCGCGTATCGGTCGAGGAGGTAGACCATCCAGGCGAGCCGCCTGCGGCCCTCGTCTTCGATCCAAGACTGTGGCCGATCGATGGCAATGCGTCTGATGGAGCCGGTCATGGGCGAATCATCGCTGTGTTCGACGGAAAGGAAGACTCTGCTCTCTTCACATAGGCTGAGCTGCCGCGCGTTTTGAGCAAGCAGCGTGAGCAAATTCCAACCTCTCGGCCCGTTGGAAGTGCCGAGCTCGTCAAGGCAAACAATGACGAGAGCACGAAGCGCTTCGACACTGACATGCTCCATGGCATACATTTGCACAATCTGGCGAGATGTTTCGTGGTAGTGGACGCGCATCTCGGGTGAAAATCTAGAATCTTTAAGAAATCGTAACGTCGTTGCCACAATGGCATGCAGTAAAACTCGGTCGGCCTCGCTCAACGATGTCGAACCGAAAAAAATGGTGAATGTTGTCTTGCGGTCCAGGATGGGGGACCATGTGTTGCAGTGCTTGAAATACAGATCGACCAGCGTGTAAACGATATCTTGAGGCGGCAAGTCTGTACCGGCAGACAGTGATGACGGTCCTCGTCGAAGTGGTGCTATCCTTGGAGGATGCAGCGTTACATTGGCATAGTCGACATTCATCCCCTGACCAGACATTCGGCCTTGGCGTTGGTCGGCATCATCCCAGCTTTGGCCAGGAAGCGAAGATGGCGGGCCGCCCGCTACTGACGGCGTGTTTCGAGGGGCGGCACTGGCAGGACTGCTTCTATTTCTGTCCTGCGCATAGAGGTCAATCTGAGACTGGGCGTGTGTGCTAATCGCAGGTGAGAGCGTCTGTGGAGGCGCAGTGTGGCCTTCGGCGATGTGCTCCTCCACGCGGCGACCAAGAGTTTGCAGCAGCGCATCGATTCTGTTGACCTTGGCTTCCAGTTCGAGGCTGAAGCCTATGCGGCTGCCTGGCTTTTGCCTTTCGAGATAGACACAGGTACGATTGTGGCGAGCGCACCAGGAGCACGCAGGCTCTGCTCGATCACATTTGACCTTTCGCGCTTTGCATAGCTCGCATCTGGAGAGATGCCGGGTTAGTCATATCGCATAGACAAACAAGCCAGTAGTATGCGAGGCTGACAGTCCTCATAAAGTCAAAGACAGGGAGGCTACTCACGAGGTCTTTTGATACCTGCCGCGTTTGCGCTTCTTGGACCCCCCCGCAGAGTCGGTCGAGGCATTGTCTCTGGCCTCATCACCGCTGGAGCCATCATGCTGGCTTACCACGGCCGAGACTTCCTCTTCCTCCTCGGGCATCGAGTAGCGAGTTATAGTGGGCTGTACTGGGAAGGCAAGGTGTGTGTGTCAAATGAGCCTTGACAGATGGACAGGGACCATACACAGCAGCAGCGAACAAGACAATACAGATTGGTGTCCAAGGGCTAATAGGGTCGTGGAGAACCTCCACACCAAGCTCAAGGCCCGCCAGAGATGGGTCTTGTGTGTAAGAAAGCAAAGAAGTGGTGATAGGATGACGGTAGATGGAGGGATCTGGCACCACCGGCGATATTGCAAAGCGAGCGCTAGGCTCGGGAGAGTGAAGGGGGTGGAATCAATAACGCAGAGATGATATAGATCTATCGCGGAGAGAATCTACAAGAAAGTGTAAGTCAGATTGCCTATAAGATGGCTGAAGCAGATGTGAGGAGAAGATGCTCACAGAGAGGTAGTTGGTAGCAGAGTCGCAGAATGGCTGGTGCTGCCGTTGTGACACTTGCCACAGTACCTAGCTACCTAGGTACCTGCTACCAATACTAGCACTGATGGAGAGGTATTTTGCTTCGGACTGCCTCAGCCTCAGATTTCGGGTTCGCAGTTTGGACACCGAGGATTGGGTCCGCATTTAAATTCAGTTCGGGATTGAGTTTGCGAGAGGTCCATGTCCGCTTTTCTTAAGTCGTGGCTGAGCTTTAGTTATAGCAGCTTTCTCAGTGTCCCGACTGTGTGGAACCCCATGTTCAGGTTGCAATTGCAGGTGGAAGGGCACGAAAGGGAAAGGCAAAAGAGGTCCTGACTAATAAATAGTGTAGTTACTCCGTACGGGAGCTTTGCAACTTTAGACCAGGTGCTCAGGGGGGCCAGTGGAACAACTGCAATAGAGGGGTATGGATGGACGGATAGATGGTGTGTGGAAGGGAGAGGGATGAAAGAATTTGCTTGGCTCGAGATGGTGAGGATGTGCAGATGCAGGCTGGCGTCATGCTCCAGGTAATTCCGAGCAGCTCTTCAATGGCTTGGACCCACTGTACCCATAGGCGTTGCAGAAGGTGGGCAGCGTTTACAGGGCCCGCTACAGTTTGATTACAGGGCGTTTCTGCGGATGATGCGCTAGAGGGCCGCTGTCAACGTGCCAAAAGCTCCACCGAACAATGCGCAGCATCAATTTCTTCACTTTGTATGTGACAACTCCTCAGCTTCGCATCTTAAACTTCCATCGAGAACCGAGCATCTCATTAATAGCTTTGCCCAGCAAAGCATCACGCCACTCGTTCCTTACAGGCTATAAATTACCGACCACATTCCCCCAGCTTCCAAACGCCGAGCTCCATCCGTTCAGGGCTTCTTGAGGACTATCAATGCACCACACCGCCAACGAGCTGTCGGTGGCTTCACGCCAGACGACGCCCGCCCAAGTCCAAAGAGGCCTTTGTCCCCGACGCCTTGGTGTAACAATGTCACTGGACGAGGTGAACTCCGCGAGCGCGGCCATGTATCGCATTATGGCCATGGGCGTGAAGCCAATACAGCCAGGGGCAAGTTATTATGAACATGCTTATCAAGTGGGCGGCAAGAAGAAATCTTCTTTTGTTCATGTAAAAGGTGGGTTTTACTTTATTCATGAGTAAAGCATCCGTCATTTCGTCATTCCATGGCTCGTTCTAAGCCGTCAAAAGAAGAGCTGTTGCTATCATGTGTTCCAAACCGAAAGTGTCAACAAGATTGTCAAGAGAAAGAAAAAACGCCATAGTCGTACAACCTCTTCATCAGCCACGCAACCGAGTCTAGTTGTAGTTGGCCCAGCCCTTGCTCATCTCAACAGCCTTTTCCCAGCGAGAGAAGCGCTTGCTGGCGTCCTCGGCTGTAATTTGTGGCTTAAAGGTTGTGCGGCCGTCGTTGTTGACGTTTTTCAAGTCGTCCAAGCTGTCCCAAATGCCAACGGCTAGACCTGCGGCAATGGCAGCGCCGAGAGCCGTCGTCTCGCGCATGGCGGGGCGGTTTACGGGAATGCCGATGAAATCTGATTGTGTCTGCGAATCTTGTTAGAATTCTGCGTGTGGTTGCTGTCGTTTATGAGCCGGTACTAACCTGCATGATGAGATCCGAGTTGCACATGCCGCCGTCGACGGCGAGCTCAGTCAGAGCCTGTCCGCTGTCTTTCTCCATCGCGTCAAGGATGGCTTTGGTCTGGAAGCAAGTAGCCTCGAGGGTGGCGCGGGCAATATGGCCACGCTTGGTGTAGGCAGTGATGCCGAAAATGGTACCGCGAGCGTCATCGATCCAGTAAGGAGCAAACAGGCCGCTAAAAGCCGTGACAAAGGTGCAGCCGCCGTTGTCCTCGACAGTCTCGGCAAGGGCGCTCACCTTGGAAGACGACTCGATGAAGCCGAGGTTGTCGACCAGGAACTTGACGCTAGAGCCAGCGACAGCAATGCTGCCCTCGAGAGCGTACATGGTCTTGCCGGGGCCAAAGTCAAAAGCGACAGTGGACAGGAGGCCGTGCGTGGAAAAGATGGGCTTGGGGCCGACGTTGTACAGGAGGAAGCAGCCAGTGCCGTAGGTGTTTTTGGCCAGGCCCGGCGTAAAGCCCTTTTGGCCGACGAGTGCGGCAGACTGGTCGCCGAGGCAGCCTGTGATCTTGGTACCCTTGAGAGCCGTGTTGGCGAGGCTGCCAAAGGCCTCGGGGTCGGAGGAGCGGACAATCTTGGGAAGCTGGACCTTGTTACGGTCAAGGCGGAACCAGTCGAGCAGCTCGGCGTCGTATTCGAGGGTCTCAAGGTTCATAAACATGGTGCGCGAGGCATTGGAGGGGTCGGAGACGTGGATGTTCTTGTCGGGGCCGCCATTGAGTTTGTAGGCGAGCCAGGCGTCGACGGTACCAAAAGCGAGGTTGCCGCTCTCGTACGCCTCCTTGACGGCAGGCACGTTCTCGAGCAGCCAGAGGAGCTTACCAGCCGAGGAGTAGGTGGACAGCGGCAGGCCGCAGCGGCTGGTAAGCTCTTTGGAGCCTAGTCGGTGCTTGAGGCGGCGGACGAGTTCCTGGGAGCGGGTGTCGGTCCAGACGATGCCATTGTGGAGGGCCTTGCCAGTTTTCTTGTCCCAGACAATGGTGGTCTCGCGCTGGTTGGTGATGCCAACGGCGGCAATCTGGCTGCGTGAGTGACCCTGCTCTTCAAAGGCTGCGACAGCGCCATCGATGCACTGCTCGACGGAGCTTATCAGCTCTTCAGGGTCATGCTCGTGCCAGCTGTGAGGACGTAGAAATTAGTCATTGGGCCCTTTAATTCTTTTCCTCTGAAATAGAGAGCGCGTTATGGACCGAGACTGCGCGCGAGCAGTGTGTGACTACAAACGCCTGCGCGACGCAGCTTGGCGGGGTCGTGGAGGGGTGGAAGCTTACCCGGGTTGGGGGTAGATTTGCCTGAATTCAATCTGGTGAAGGGCGACGACCTCGCCATTGGTGTTGAAGATGAGGAAGCGAGTACTTGTGGTGCCCTGGTCAATGGCACCAACAAAGACGTCTTTCCCTGACGAAACCATGGCGTTGATGAATCTGGAGTGAGTTTGGGAGACGAGGTTGGCGAGCATAAAGTATAGCGGGGAAGCTTTGGTCGCAGCAGCACGATTGTATGGCGGGTATCAAGTAAGCAAAGATGAGGAAGCGCGTTTTCGCAGCTGGGTGATGATGCAGAGTGAGCAGAGGTAGAAGATAGAGATGAGACAGAAGAAGAAGGGCAAAGGATGAACCAATACTAGAGGGGAAAGTCTCAGCTGCGAAGGGGGATCGCAAAAATACTTGTAGTCTCGTGCAATTGACATGTGGAGGGCCTGACGCAACTCGACTCCCCCAGACCCCGTTTTGTGGCGGCGCCGACGCTCCCCAGCCTAATAAGCCCACGGGGAAGCGTTTTTGGAGAAAAGCCGGGCCAGCTCAAGCCACCTCCGAGGCCTAGACGCCGTCTCTGAATTTACAATGCACCCTAAATATTTCCCGTGTTTCTTGTCTGTTGATCTGCTCTAAATAGTTAGTTATAGCACAGCCGACGCGGACTATTGCTCGTTGGCGCAAGGCTGGGACGCACAGCTACCCCTCATCAGGGACCAGCTGCGCTGTTGCGTATGCATGCAGAAGTTGACCAGCACATGTTTCCCTCGTCGAGCTGTCTTTGAGAAAACAACAACAACATTTATCAAGCTACATCCGACGGATCCCGAGCGAATTTACGTCGGTTAGTTAGGTAGTTGCCTCGCGTTACGGCATCTCTATAACCAGTACTTGCAGCCCCCAGTCCGCGGCGTATGGACTCTCATGGTCACCACCGAGGGCTGTGGGGAAGAGGAGCTTCGCAGCGTCACGAGATGAGAAATAAATCTGAGAAACGGGCTGTGCGCTAGTTTACTACTCATGGCGTGGGAATTTTCATCAACCGGCTGGGGAAAGGCAATGGGCAAGTTTGACTTGGCTGGGACCGCTCCGGGGGTGTGGGCGTGTACTTGAATGTTCCTTGTGATGATGCAAAAAGCCACTGCAAAGTAAATGTACTTGGTGCAGTCGTGGGCCGTTCCGAAATTGTCCACTGTTTCGGTCAGCATTTTCCGTTTGGGAAACTGGGGAGTGGCTCGCTGGCGCCACAGACGAACCTTGCAGCGCAGCCAGCTTTGGCGCAGAGCTTCTTCTTGTTCACGAGCTCGCCAAGCGGATGGCACTGGACAAGGATCCGACGCTCCGTCACCACCAATTTCCAAAACGTCCAATGTCCAGATTAATGGATCCCGCGAGCCCCCCCCCCCCCCCCCCCCCCAATTTCCAAAACGCCCAATGCCCAGATTAATGGATCCCGCGGGCCCCCCCCCCCCCCCCCCGTCAGAATGCTCGGTCTTCAACGCCGAGCCTCTTTGAGCCTTCTAGACGGTTTCTATGGAGCGACCCCTCTAAATCGGACACCAATAAGCACGGGCCAACGCCAATGTCGGGGCAAAGGGCCGAATGCTTACTGCCAGCCTTGCGCGAGGCTTGCAGAGGTTTGAGTTGGGTGGCTGGTCTTGGCCGCCACGAGGGGCTTGCTGAGGCCGAAGCGGGCTTTTTACGGTGCTCGCCAAACGCCGTTTCAATATTCGTGGAGCACTAACTGTTCCTTTTTACAACCCCCACGGCAAAGCACGAATATTACCAGTAACCAGAGCTGATAGACCCAGTTCAAAGTATTCATCGCATCCTTCAGTATTTGAGGGCTGCTTGTGGGCTTCAGGGCAGGCAAAAAACGGAGGCGGCCCGTACACAATAATTTGTCTCAGGCACAGAACTCGTTGCATATTGCTGGGCACTGTTGCATCGGATAAGGCGCAGACGAATAAGGCTGCTAATGGCAGCTTGGCTGACCAGTGCAACGCAAATTTTAACTGGTAAATACCTCCAAGAGCGTTGTAAAAAGAAAAAAAATTGCAGAGGTAGCCATTTTCACAATACGCAGCAAATCTTTTCAGCGCGCATTATTTTACAGCACCCTCCTCGGACACCCCGGTCGCTGGCGTTGGCAGTCTTGCACTGTTAGTAGTCTGCAGCGCAGTCCGCAGTGGGCGGGGTGGCGTGGGCGATCAGCAGAGGTGTGGCGCCAAATCTCACTTCAACAGCCAAGGCCCATCCAGAGTGAGCAGACGAGAGGAAAATAATGGAGTGACTGGAGATGCCACGCCGCAGATGGAACACATGAAATGTCAGGAATTGGAGAAGAAAATTGCCTGGTTAAATGTACGGATTGCTGGTATTGCCATTGCCTCCCTAGTTAACTATGCACTACCTACAGCCCGTCTCTGAATTCAAACGCCACTTGTTCCTCTTGGCCTACGCCACAGCCAAAGGAACCGATGCTCAGCCACACCTTGTAATGGATCAAGTGACAGCCACTTCCGCAGCCCCGGGCTGGTTCCAGCGACTTGCCGGAACCGTCAAAGTATGTCAAGTCCGGCACAAAGTCATTGATCGATACCAGGTTGCTTTTCATCCCTTGTTTTCCGCAGAATGCGGACGCCGCCGCCGCTGCTATTTAATAAGTATTACTTATTCGTAGTCACTGGGCCGGCCCCCCTTCTACTTTGGTGCTGCACCCCTAATAAGACCCTCTCTGATGACCTCATACTCTCCTCTCATATTGGTTCATTCGTGCATTTTTTTTTATTGATTTTTTATTAATTGATTTTTTATTAATATTTTTCATCTTTATTTCATGCTCCGTAATGGTTACTTTTGACTTTTTCCCTTGCCCTAGTCGCGCTGATAGTCTGTTTCCTGCAGCTAGCCCACACACGCCCCTCCCCTCTTATGGGTTCGTTCCTCTTATTCTTGTCCATAATTGCCCCAGACTTGCCGCATCTTGCAAAAGCCCGGACCATGTTTATCAGAGACGGGAAGTTGCCAGTAGCTGACCAGTATAGCGGAATCGCAGGCGTTCCTTCAACGCCTCTTCCCTGCTCCTCCTCCTCTATTATCCTCCAAAAAGTCCACTACACACATGGCACCTCTCCGCATCCTCCAAAACATTTCTTACTCAATCAATCCTCGCACCCCTAGCTTGTCCACTGTGGCTTTCTTTCCCCCTTGTCCCATCAACAACCCGCTCGTACAAGCATATTTAGATTTCTCGAACCTGTTTACCTACGAAACTATATCCTCATCATCGCCGCCACTACGTACTCGGTACATAATAGAGCATAGGCCCACCCGCGCGGCCGAGACCACCGGACAGGCCACACACACGCGCATTCTTCTCCCACGTCTCCTAGCCCTCCCTGTCAGGACACCCGCCATTCTATTCCTTGCTCGAAACCATCCCCAGATCCAATCCCAACTCTTGAACCTGTGTATCCCGGCTGCTCGTCTCCTCAGTCCGCGGGGTTAGTTGCAACGGCTGCGCCCCGCCACACCATCTTCGCCTCACACCACCAAAACTGCATATTAACCACCTCTTCCCCGTGGAGTTGCATCCGAGATTTCCTTGACTGCAGCCCTTATCCCGTCCTCTTCCTATTTATCTCGAATCAATGTCCCTTCCAGTCTCTCAAGACTCTGTGTCAGCGTCGTCCGTCGACAAGATTACTGCCTACCAAGAGACCAAGATGGTTTCTCCTAGCAATCCCGAACCAATCCATCCCGAGCTGCCTGTTCCCGAGGAGAAGGAGCTCGCCTGGACAAAGATTCGATCCATATGGCAAGATGCGTTTTCCGAATTCCTTGGCACCATGATTCTCATCATCTTTGGTGATGGTGTCGTTGCTCAAGTCGTTTTGAGCAAGGAACAAAAGGGAAACTACCAGAGTATCTCCTGGGGTTGGGGGTGAGCATCTCTCTAATGAATGGCTCTGTGAAACAATATTGACAATATCTAGCATTGGTGTCATGTTCGGTGTCTACGTTGGCGGCAAGTCTGGCGGGCATATCAATCCGGCTGTTACTTTGGCCAACTGTGTCTTCCGTGGCCACCCCTGGCGCAAATTTCCCGTCTACGCCATTGCCCAGCTTCTTGGTGCCATGGCCGGCGCTGCTATTATATACGGCAACTACAAGTCCGCCATTGACAACTTTGAGGGTGGCCCCGGAATCCGAACCGTGACGGGCCCCAATGCAACCGCCGGTGTCTTTTGTACATATCCCGCCCCCTTCATGACCCGTACCGGCATGTTTTTCTCCGAGTTCCTCTCGAGCTCTGTCCTTCAGTTTGTCATCTTTGCCCTTGTTGACGAAGACAATATTGGCGCCGGCAAGATGCTACCTTTGGCCCTCTTTTTCCTCATTTTTGGCATCGGTGCTTGCTTGGGTTGGGAGACTGGTTATGCCATCAACTTGGCTCGTGATTTTGGTCCTCGCCTCATCACCTACTTTGTTGGCTACGGCACCGAAGTCTTTTCTGCTGGTGGCTACTATTTCTGGGTACGTTGCTCTGAGACTCCAACAAGGCACAACCTTGTGCTAACCTTGATTAGATTCCGATTGTTGCACCGTTCCTCGGCACCCTCTTTGGCGGTTTCTTGTACGACATGTTCATATACACCGGTCCTAGCCCCGTCAACTCTCCCTGGTTTGGCCTCAAGAGACTGGCTCGACCTCGCCGCGATGTCTGGTCCAACACCTACCGGAAGTCTACTGAGGCTAATGTCTGAGACGCTAAGAAGGGCCTCTGGCCGAAAAGGGCTGTTTGCAAAGGGATGGTTGGAAAGAAGAAAATTGGGAACGGCAGAGGCATGAGCGAGTTTTTCATCATTAATGTTTGGTGTTTGTGTGTTTTCTACATGATTGGGAATGGGTTCATTTTGAAAAGGCGACGAGCACTAACGGTTGACGGCTTTCAAAAAAGAAACTCGGCATGATAATTTACGTTTTTTTAATGATTCTACATACGTTGAGATTGTACTATCATATGGCATCTTTATGACTTGAAAATATTCTACATGTACAGCACCGGACGCCTGGAGCGACTAGTAACAAGCCAGTCTACCAACCTAACTAGACAATAAAACTGGTGCAGCACAGCATGTTGAAACAGCAAAGCTGCTCGGCTCGTAACGATGATGCTGGCGCTCGCTGCAGCCACCGGGATCGGCAGCATCAACAATACGTATAATGATTTACTTTGCATTTGTGCCCAAGTGGAGAGTCGTGTTGATCAGCAACCGCCAGTGCTACCATGATCTACAACGGCTTGGTACTGTGCTGCACCACTAAACTGGTTTCTTGGGCTTGCTGCCAGGCGGATCGGACGGTCTTGGCTTTGTGCGACAGCGGTGGCAGCGTCGTGGTGTGGTCAAAAACCTTGATTTCGTCCTTGATTTCACTCTTCCTGAAACATACGACAACTGCTGCCCTGCCAGCGCAACGGGCATGCTGTTGTGTTTCCTCTGCTGCATGCGGTTTTATTGATGTGTCCCTCACCTGCTTTATCCAGCATCTAGAGAGCTCTGGGCAGAGAAAAAAGCTCGTGCCACGGGCTGAGGGGGGGGACGGCAAAGCAAGTAACTAGTTGATTGACTCGCGTTTCTTGTGAAAAGAACAATCGGACGACTGTTCTTGCCATGAATCATGCATTCATTTGGATAACGGGCGTCTTTTTTTTTTTTTTTTTTTTTTTTTTTTTTTTTTTTTTTTTTTTTTTTTTTTTTTTTTTTTTTTTTTTTTTTTTTTTTTTTTTTTTTTTTTTTTTTCGCATAAAAAACGATGCGGTGTTTCGGATACTTGCTTCGACCGAGATGTAATGGGCTTGTATTAGTGGCTTGTACAGAATAGCACACGGCACACTGATGTCACTTTTCTTACCGTCGTAGCAACTTGTTCTTTGATGGGTTGCACGACGTAAGGGTTGACCAACAATTAGTCTGAATACATATCTACCTTGAGAAGTAGCAATGATATTTTTTTTTTTTTTTGGAAATTTACCCGATTTTAATTCTCGCTCACTGCCCTGGACTTCTTCAACACGCCACCCCCGCTTCAAGGTTTTAGTTATACGCGACCGGGCTGGCAAGCGAGAACATGGAGCCAAGGGGGGGGGGGGCGTGCATATACATCAGCATGGGTAATAAGCTATTATTCGGCTTGGCAAGCTGTGGCTTTCTCTTTCGTAGCGGAGGGGGCGGCCGCGTGGTCGCCTGCTTACACGGGCGAGACGGGCATCGTCTAGCTTGGTGCAAAATAACTGCAATGTTGAAAATGAATCGCACAGGAGAGAATGAGAAGGAGAGAAAGCGGAGCGAGGATTGCCATCGAGATGCAATGGAATTCGATGGACTTTATTATACCAACTGCAGCCGTCACATGTTCACCGTACCTTGCATACCAGCCCTGGTTGTCGAGAAGCGGCGTGTATTTGTTAGGCGTCTCTTGCTATAGATCCACAGGGCCACAGGTATTGAATCGCCAATGTTTCTTTGATCCAGCGGGCGGCTCCCCGTTTTGCAGGGATACCACGATTGTGGGCTTTTCAGCCATTGTGGTTCGCGAACGGCGGGGAGGATAGGGGGGCCAAAACTATTTAGACGAGGAAAGCTGGTATTATATCGTCGAGCGGCTATTACTACATACCCAATACCGGTAGGGGGTGTTTTGCGCAGCCACACTGCAATTGACAAAGGAAGCTGAATATGGCATCATGAACAGCTTCGTACGGGGAAAACGTGCTTTTTGCATGCCAACTATGGAATAACTGATATACTACTAATACGGATATGCTACGCTACGCACGACATGGTTAAAAAGAAAGGTGTTTCAGTGTGGGGGGTGAGGAGGATCACCCGCAGTTGCAACGCTTGCACGTTTCTTTGCCCGCATAGGCGGGGCGTGAAGAATGACTTGGGAAGAAAAGAGATTCTAGTTAAGCGATTGAATAAACATTGGACAAGAAAAAGTATCGGCGCGGCGCGTGACCAGAGAGGGCTTCCCTAACTAGTGGCGACGAGCCTCCGAGTCGTCGGGGGCTGGTTCCGGGACGGACGGCCTCCGGAGGACTCGGGTCAGACACCGGACTTTTCGGCACTCTTGTGTAGCGGGAGGCGACAAGAACAAAAAAGCCGATGACCCCCACCACATTCCGATTTTCCACTTTTAATTGTATTTACTCGGTAGCTCTGTCAGAGATGGTCAGATGTTTCTTGTCCCTGCAGGGCCTGCATGACCTCCTCGGGTTTGAAGGACCGAGCAAATACCGAGATGGAGCTCTTCATTAGTGGAGTTTGTCGTGCCATGTCTCGGGCTACAAACCCCGAAAGAGCCCGAGACTAGGCGCAACGTGGCCCCTCTGTGTGAACTGTGTCAATGGTCGCTCGGTATTGAAACCGCGAGGTGCATAAAATGAGACGTCTCACAAACACAAAGAGGCGCAATTCATTCGGTTAAAGATGGAGACAACAACGACAACCGCTCAATGTGAAGCGCCGCCCCTTTGTGCGCCTGCAATTGGTGAAAGAGGCCAAATTTTCCCCCGTCTTTCCAGTCTCACCGATTTGCTAGCAGCGTTTTTTTACTTATGTCTCTTTCTGCGTGTCTTGGTCTTCTCCGCCGTCCCGCTCTTTTTCCGGCAGCGCTTGCTTGTTGTTCCCATGGTCGTCCAAGATGATGTCGGACTCACAAAGACGGCCGGCCCTTTTACTTTTTCCTTGCCGCCCCCCTATTATCTCACCTACTAGACCAATTAGTCCCTTAATTTTTTTTTTCTCGTTGCGGTTCGGCGTCTTTTCCGTCTCCTCTATTTTTCCCCTAATCGCGTGGTGCTGAACTGTAATCCAGCCGCCGTCACACGTGGGCCACTCTGATGGGAACGATAACAAGCTCAAGACACACAGCGCAGCCCTGATCCAGAGCTCGCTCTTGTTCGCCGTACACTTTCCGACAGCTCGGGGTGGAGACTGGAGCTTTGCAATCTTTGGCGGCCGTGGGAGTCATCCCATTTTCTTCCTTTGCGGTGATGCCGATCCGCCGGCGCTTTATTAACAAGATACCGCGCTGTTGTCGTTTTGGTTTCTTTCCCTGCATCTTTATACCCGCAAGCGATCTGTACGACGCCCTCCAATCTACACCTCGAAGCAGTCCTGTTACCCGTATTGGTACTCGGTACAGCCCACACCCTTGGCAGATCCATATCACTAGCAGCATCGAAAAACAGCCGGTTACCGGACCGCGTCTGCCGAAGCTTGTGACTAGATAATAAAATTCCCAATACCCGGATTGTTTGCTTTTTCCTCCTTGTCTCATATACCGACAGCAATTTTCGAGAATAAAGCAAGACTGCGACCGGCTTTCCTTGGATTCAACTGAGCCTGCCTCACGCCCCTCACAGGCCCATCGACAGCTCACGCCATTCTACAAACGACAACTCTCACTCACCACAATGTCGCGAGCTTTCACCAGACTGCGCAAGCCGCTGATGGGCTTTGCGGCCGTCGCCACCGCCGGCGGCATCGTCTACGCCTCGCGCCGACAAAATAAGCACTCGTTGGACACGCCTCTCGTCTCGCTGCAGCGCGACGCCAACGGACGCATTGTACCGCCCACCTTTCCCAAGATGAAGAGCCGCGCCGAGAACCTCGCTGAGCTCCGCCGCCACGGCCAGCCCGACAGCACAGACGAGTACGACCTGCTGATCATTGGTGGCGGGGCGACGGGCACCGGCATCGCGCTCGACGCCGTCACGCGCGGCCTCAAGGTGGCGCTGGTCGAACGCGACGACTTCTCGGCGGGGACCAGCTCCAAGAGCACCAAGCTCGTGCACGGCGGCGTGCGGTACCTGGAAAAGGCCGTCTGGAACCTCGACTACGCGCAGCTGCAGCTCGTCATGGAGGCTCTGCGCGAGCGGCGCACCTTTCTCGACATTGCCCCCCACCTGTCGCACTCGCTGCCCATCCTGCTGCCGCTCGAGCGCTGGTGGCAGGCGCCGTACATGTGGATCGGCACCAAGACGTACGACATGCTCGCCGGCGACCAGGGCCTCGAGAGCTCCTACTACATGAGCCGCGCAAAGGCGCTCGCCAAGCTGCCCATGCTCAACCCGGACAAGCTGGTCGGCGCGCTCGTCTACTACGACGGCCAGCACAACGACTCGCGCATGAACGTCGCCCTGGCCATGACGGCCTCTCTCCACGGCGCCACCGTGCTCAACCACGTCGAGGTCACGGGCTTGCAAAAGGACGCCGACGGCAAGATTCGCGGCGTCACGGCCCGCGACGTCATGGCCCACGTCGACCCCGAGGCGGGCCTCGACGGCAAAGAGTTTGCCGTCCGCGCCAAGGGCGTCATCAACGCGACCGGACCCTTTGCTGACGCGGTGGAGCGCATGGACGACCCCTCGCGCAAGGCCATGATTGCGCCCGCGTCGGGCGCGCACATCATGCTGCCCGGCAACTTGTGCCCCAGCGGCATGGGCATGCTGGACGCGGCCACGTCGGACGGCCGCGTCGTCTTTGTGCTGCCGTGGCAAAACTACACGCTGGCCGGCACCACGGACAATGCCTGCGAGATTGAGCGCCAGCCCATCGCCCGCGACGAGGACGTCGACTTTATCCTCGGCGAGGTCAGCAAGCTGCTCAGGCCCGAGTCGACGCTCACACGCGCCGACGTGCTCGCCACCTGGTCCGGCATCCGCCCGCTCGTCAAGGACCCCAACGCCAAGAACACCGAGTCCCTCGTGCGCAGCCACCTCGTCACCGTGTCGCCCTCGAACCTGCTGACCTGCGCCGGCGGCAAGTGGACCACCTACCGCCAAATGGCCGAGGACGCCGTCGACGAGGCCATCAAGACATTTCACCTGACCCCCCGCGCCGACGCCACCCCCGCCGACATTTCCGGCGCCGGCTTCCCCGCCGTTCAGAGCACCGGCGCCTGCGTCACCCGCAAGGTCGTTCTCGCCGGCTCCCACGGCTACTCGACGCGACTACCGGCCGAGCTCGCCGAGAGCCAGCCCCTCGACGCCGACATTGCACACCACCTGGCCACCAACTACGGCGACCGCGCCTGGGCCCTCCTTGCGACGACGACGACGCCGTCGTCGCCGCCCGCCCGCCTGCTGCCCGCGCACCCCTTTACCGACGCCGAGGTGCGGTACGGCGTGCGCGCCGAGGCTGCCTGCACGGCCGCCGACCTGATTGCGCGGCGCACGCGCCTCGCCTTTCTCGACGTCGACAGCGCGCTGCTCGCGCTGCCCCAGGTGATTGACATCATGGCGCAGGAGCTCGGCTGGAGCGCGGCCCGCCAGACGCGCGAGTGGAGCGAGACGCTGCGCTTCCTCGAGTCCATGGGCCTGCCGCAGGATCAGCTGCACGTCAGCCGCGAGGAGGTGGTGGCGCGGCGCGCAGAGGAGGACAGGGCGCCGACGCTGAACAACAAGCAGAAGCCGCTGGCGGTCGGTGGGAAGCTCAACAACTTTGGCGTTGGCGGCGGCGGTGGCGGCGGCGGCAGCGTCGTCGGCCAGAGAGAGACGAGCGAGCAGTAGGCGTGGGATTGAAAGTTGTGTAGAAGCGAAAGATGTGCAAATGTGATGCCCGCATTACAAGGCATCAACGTGTGTGCAGGGCGTTGGTGAGAGGACGAGGAGAATGATTCATTCGAGCATGGTTTTGGTACATTTTTTCTGTATTCAATATTAGTTTAGTCTCGGCGTTTTGCTGTTGCTGATTCCTCTTTTCATTTGTTCCCATTTTCGGGCGGAATTCTTTTTTTCTTGCATCGTCGTGGGCGGACAAAGTCTGGCTGCTCGACGCTCACCATAGACGTTGGCCATTGATACTGTTCCTATGTTTCTCACTACCATCAATAGCCACAAGTAAATACGAAAGATTACACTCAACATCTCATTGCCGTTTTTTTTTTTTTTTTGTTTTTTTTGTCCCTGGCTGCAAGTAGAGTCGAGATGCTGCCTAAAATCGCTCTGGTGTAACACTGTCCTTTGTCTCAAATCTCTACGAATTACTATCCTTACAATGAATGACCCAGTGACTAATAATTGCAAATGATGACGCTCACTGATAACACTCACCTTGTCCTGAATTATGCACATGGCAGCCTGAAAACAGGCAGCCAACGTGGGACACGATCAGCTTGGCTATTTCTGGGCACAGGCCCGCGGTTCTCCCCCAATGAGCTGCTCCAGGAGCTCTATTTGCCGTCACCAATCGAAACCCCATGCAACACTGTGCAGGACCGTGTAACACCGCGCAGTTCTTCTCGACCAGGCATTGTTCGTCTTGTCACTTGCCCTTGTCCCCCCCCCCCCCCCCCACAGTCTCCTCGCTCGTGCCCGACAGTTCTCACAGATGCCCAGTGGAAAGAAAAGAGGTACTGAGGCTCGAGGAGCACGCAGGCGCGTGTGACGGACGGCAGATATCCCAGCCCTCGGATTCGTCAAACGGTTGCATGCAAGAAGCCTCGAAGGAGCTCTCTGCCCATGGTGAGATGTCGCAGTCTCCCCCAGAGGAGCGGCCCGCATGGCGGCCGCATGGGTCCTTGTCATCCCAAGTGATAGGTTCTGGACATGGCCACTTGGCCAAGCCATCCAGGGCTACGCAAATAGCGCGCAATAAATACTTGACGGGGAGGGGGGAAGGGAAAGGGGGCCGGGAAGGGCTTGGGTCGGTCGTACAAGGGACTTTGCCGCAACTTGTGGTCAAAAGGAGGATCAAGGGGAGAGAAGTCTTCATCATGGGCGCGGAAAAGAGCTCAACTTGGCTGGTGGCGAACAAGTTTTTTTTCTTATCATGCAACGACGCCTGAACAAGTTGACAACGCAGAGCCCAAAGGGCTCATCCGTGGTGGTGATGGGGCGGGGCCCCCGGGGCCAATCGGGACAGCGCCAAAGGCAGTAGTCCGGTCTGCTGGTGAGGCGAAGTTCAAATTCCGACTTGCTCTTGTCACTTTTTTTAACTTCTTTCATATTTTCTCGCTTCAGTTGGGCAGCGGTTGGCTGAGCATTAAAGTGCTTGCCTGGTGTTTTGTTTGGCCACGATTGGTGCCGTGCTTGGCGGCTCTGTGCAGGGTTTTCGTCATCCGAATATGTACAACCTGACAAGTACCTTGGAGTCATTATTTAAGTGCGAGGGTAGTCATTACTTTGATTTTTTTTTTTTTCTTTAGTTTTCCATTTCTTCTTTTCTGACATTTTCTTCATTTGCTTCCTCATTCCACGTTTGTCTGGCGGTCTGTCGATACCGCCTCAGATCCAGCCCCCTCACGCCGGGTACAGTGGGTAGTTTGGTGGAGTTTCAGTGGACAGTTCTTGGCTCTTACAGGACTGTTTGTGGGTACCTCGCACAGCACCTGTTCCTTTGTACTATCGAAAGTATCGCCTATCTACTAAACCAGGTAAGGAGACGCCAGCCTCCCTCCTCGACAACCCGGCATCGTCTTATTCACCGACACTTGGCTAACAATTCGTTTGCTAAAATAGGTACGATTTGGTTAGAGCAGAGGAGTGGGCAATCATTTGTTACTGGTTCGATAGAAGCCAGGGTATATCCATATTCCGCCATTTCCCACCTGATCTAGCTGAATACCTTGCACCCGTACAGGTTCAGCTGGCTTGGTCTTTTTTTTCAGCGCACCTTGCGACCATCTTTCAGCGGCGTCGTCTCCTTGTAGCAGTCTCGTGCACCCTGCAAGATTCAGCCTCGTGGCGCGATTTCAGCACTAATCCAGACCGGCAAACGGGCGACCAGGTACCCCTCGCAGCAGCTTCATTCGGTATTGGGACCTACGACGGCCTCCTGTCACAGACTCCGACAAAAGCTTCATCCTCACCTCTCGCTTCTTTTCTTGTCTCCTCGACAAGCTAAAAACACCGACCGCGAACACACTTCCTCACAACTCTTCATTGGGCTCGCCCGCCATGGAACAGACCGTCACCATTGTCAACAACTCGGGCAAGATTATCAGCACTGTAAGCGCCATTCCGCCTCATCTTTAATCCCCCGCACCGATGCCTCTTCTTTATCCCCGCCACAACTACCGGCCTCATTTCCGCGATCGACATGCCGTATTAGTAGCTAACCTGCGAATTTTGCGCGTCTCCTTTCTCTAGGGAAAGCAGCTGTTTTCAATATTTAAAGAAGCAAAGGCTGCCTATAGCGAAAAGAAGGACGGCGTCAGGGCTGAACGTGCACTCCAACGCGCAAACACATTCGACGGCACCGCAAGTGTTGCCAGAAGTGTTCCGCACGCCCCTTCTGTTCGACAAGCGCCTTCTGTCCAATACGATGAGGTCCAATATCGTCCTCGCACTCTGAGTCGCGCTCAGACCGCCTACTACGTCGAGGATGCTGAGCGTGCGCCAACAGTCTACTATGCCCAAGAGGACCAATACACATTACATGACCAACAGAGACGCAGCTCCTACGATGCTGCCAGCGTTGCAAGCTCACGCCGCAGTCACCGCACAAGGACTTCCCATCATGGAACCCACAGACCACGAAGTACTCGTGCGCCCTCCGAATACTCAGTCGCCTTGACAGAGGGCAACCTGAAAACGCACAGCCAGGCCGCCAGCACCCGGCCTTCCAGACCCCCGACCACCATGTCAAGGTATCGCAGTCCCTATGCCGAGACGGTTCCCATGGGCCAGTCCAATTTGGACCTCACGATAGTTGAGCGCAGCGTCTATCAACCCGCCCAACCGAGGCAGCCCTCTATAGTGCAAAGAACGAGATCGGAATCTCAGCTCGGAGCCCTCGTGCCACAACACGAAGCGCCCGGTTCGCAGTACGGAGCTCTGGTCCCTCAGTCTGGGGCTCTTGTGCCGCAGCCCAAGAAGAAAAAGATTGATATGAATCTAGCCTACGGAAACATTCCCCCTGATCTTGCCGAACGGACCGATCTTGCCGATACAGACTCAGGAGAGGCTACAGCGCTGGTACGCAAGGTCGAGAGCTTGCTCGATGAAGCAAACTGCGTCCACCACTCTGCTCAGGCAATGATTAAACATCTCCAAGAAAAGCCCGACGCCGCTGCCGCTGTCGCTCTAACTTTAAGTGAGTTATCTACTGCTGCCGCCAAAATGTCACCAGCAGTCCTCGGTCTCCTCAAAGGTGGCTCGCCCGCCGTCTTTGCTCTCTTGGCCTCTCCCCAGTTCCTCATTGCCTCGGGTCTCGCTGTCGGCGTCACCGTAGTCATGTTTGGCGGTTGGAAGATTGTCAAGAGGGTGCAACAAGAACGCGCCATGCAGCAAGCTGCCCTCGCCTACCAGCCGCTTCCCGCCATCGAGGAGCCCGAGCCCATGGAACGGCCAATACTGCAGCGCGCGCAAACGTATGCTGGCGACTATGATGGCTATGACGGCTATGATGGCTATGACGGCTATGATGGCTATGATGAGGCTCTTGTCCTTGACGAGGAGCTCAGCACTATTGAGTCCTGGCGCCGAGGCATCGAGCCCTTTGGCGACGGCGAGAGCGCCGACATGGAGCTCATTACCCCCGAGGCCGACCGTGCCACCCGTGCCGATCCGCGCGACCGCTGCGAAGACCAGGGCGATCTTGACGACACGCGCTCGCATCACAGCAGCCGCACCCACCGCACCAGCAAAACCAGCAAGACGAGTAAGACGAGCAAGACGAGCGGGACGAGCGGGACGCACAAGTCGCACAAGTCGCACAAGTCCCACCACTCGAGCAGGCGGGACGACGAAGAAGACCGCAAGAGCAGCAGGGGCTCGACCCGCGAAGGGTCCACGACGAGCAGCAAGCACAGGTCGCGCACCGACGACGGCCGCAGCAGCCGGCACCGTAGCCGCGACGATGTCGACTTGCCCGTCCGCCCCAAGGCGCAGCGTCAGGAGAGCGATCTCTTCAAGAGCTTGTTCAGGAGAAAGAACAAGGACGCAAGCCGCAGCCAGCTCGTCGTTGCGTAAACCATGCGTGTATCATGTTAATGTGCTTTTTTTGTTCCCTCGACTCTGATTCACCTTGCCATTTGGGATGGTATGCAAACAACAAACAACAAACGACAACAATACGATAATGACACCTCTTCACTCGAGCGAAATATGTTTTCCGGATATACTGTCTTGTTCATGACACAAGCCCTTTTTTTTTTTATTTGACTACTCTTATATACGCGATCCGCAGTTTGTAATCTGCAGTCTTATTCCGCGGTTTGTCGCACCGTGTACATCTGTTTCCTTTCGTATAAAGATATAGAATCTAGAGCTTATATCTTGACCCTTCTTCCCCGTGTCCATTTGATAGATGACCCTTGTCAACAGCAACTGGTCTAATTGTGCCTCATGCAACGCCCCTGCGCACAGGTATGCCATGGGTTGGCCTGGTTTCAACGAGGCTCAGGCCCATGCTGTAGTTTATATCGAGCGCTAAACGCAGTAGTCTCCAAACGTCTGTGCAGATGCAGAAGCAAGAGAGTGTTTAGTTGAGAAGAATCACTATTGACATGCAAGGCAAGACATCATGAGGACAAGAAAAGTTCAAAAGGTACGAAGACTTCCTCTTCGTCGACAGAACAGCGGTTTCCGTGGCTTGAGAGCCTTGTCAGTTTCCCGCTAATTGCATACGTGAATAAGCCGCAATCAAAAAGATCCTCGGCAGCCGGCTTACATGCCGCGCATTTTCTTCCTTCCATTGTTACACCAAACGCGTTCTGTCGTGCACACTCGGTCATCCAAACTGCACCTTGTACCGCCAACCTGCAACCATTGCGGGGGAATATTTTTTTTTCGGACGAGACGCCACATGCTCATGCTAGATAGCCAGTAAAAAACACGATAGAATTAGAAAAGATACATACCAGAAAAGCGCTCCATTATATGTTATAAAATGGACGCTGCCACACCCATTCATCCCCGCAGCGGCGCTGCTGCCGTGCTCGCGTTCCTCGAAGCGGCGACGGCCGTCTTTGCGGCTGCCTGGTCAGAGCAGCACCACAGCCTTGACAATCACGACGACGTTGACGATGACGATTTGGACAAGAAGAAACTTGCGTCTTGCTGGTCCATTAACCAACAGGGTGGTCGTCTTCGCGAGGCCTTGGCCGTCGTGGCGGCCGTTGACGAGACCCACGGTGCAGGCGTGTCTGTCGATTTGCTGCGCGCATGTGTCAAGATTGGTCGGGACGTCGTCCTGCGCCTTGATCGATGGGAAAAGGCTGCGGAAAAGGCATGGACGTGGAGTCTTGTTGACCTGGCTGTGCTTGGGGAGCGACTGGACGACTTGGTTCAGCGAGCGCGTGATTTCAAACAGTCGGTTTTGTGAGTTTGTTGTGCATCAACGCCATGATTTTCACAATCGTGAGAATTCGGCTGAGGATTCTTTTTAGGGGGGGGAGGCTAACACGATGCTTCTAGTACCGCGGACCAGCTTCGGAAGCTTGAACAGCGGCTCTCTGTCCGCCTCTCGCCTGATGCTCCGTCGAGCGACGAGTACTTTAACGGCGAGCACGCTCCGGACACGAAGCCTAAAGCGCAAGAGCCGCGGAATGAGCTCGAGGGGACCCCAAAAGGGCCACACCAGCATGGACAGCAGCCGCGGCTCGTGTCGCCGGATATTCTAAACGACTTTATCCTCGAGGGGCTCGCGTACAAGAGCATGCACGACCGCGAAGACGAGGTCGCAGAGGCGCACGCCACGACGTTTGACTGGGTCTTTGCCGACGAACCAAGCGTCCGAGACGGGACCGACGGGGCCACAAAGCACAGTCTAAAGAACTGGCTCTCCACAGCCGAGTCGGGCCCGATATACTGGATCACGGGCAAGCCCGGGTCCGGCAAGTCGACGTTTATGCGGTACCTGTTCCAGCACGCCGCGACCACCCGCTGCCTGGAGGCCTGGAGCGGCGGCGACCGGGCGCTCCTCGTCGCCGGCTTCTTCTTCTGGACCAGCGGCCCGCGCGAGCAGCGCTCCCAGTCCGGGCTGCTGCGCTCGCTGCTGCACCAGCTCTTCTCCGCGCGCCCCGACTACATTGCGGCGTCGGTGCCGGCCCTCTGGGCAAAGCTGCGGAGCATGCCGACGAAAGAGCGCATTCGAGTCCGGCTGGAGTGGACGGCCGAGGAGCTGCTGTCGGCGTTTCTGGCGTTTATCGAGACGGCGGCGGCGGCGGCGGCGGAAAAGATGAAGATTTGCTTGTTTGTCGACGGCATGGATGAGTTTGAGGGCAATCACGCCATGATGATTCATCTGTTTAGGAGCTTGGCTACGGGGAAGAGGGCGGACAATGTCAAAATGTGCCTGTCGTCCCGGCCGTGGGCCGTGTTTCGCGATGCATTCGAGTTTGCGGTGCCCAATCTCAAGCTGCAGGAGCTCACGTACGGGGATATGCGGCAGTACGTGTCCGAGACGCTGGCGCGGAGCGGTGACGTGAATTGCATTCTGCAGCAGGATACGGACAAGGGCTCTCCATTTGTGGACGCGCTCATTGACCGCGCAGACGGCGTGTTCCTGTGGGTTCGGCTGGCCGTCGAAAAGGTGCTGGAGAGGTTTGCAAAGGAAGAGGGGATGCAGGGTCTGAGAGACATTCTCGCGGCGCTGCCGGCAGATTTGGACGAGCTGTTTGCGAAGCTGCTCTTTCGGGACCAGACGGCACAAGAGCTTGAGCAGTCTGCGGCCCTGTACAGCCTGATGCGAGCTCGCGAAGAGGTTGCCGATTTCGTGCGCAACGACGACGCCAATAGCCTGACAGTCTGGGAGCTTGCATTCGCTCTCTACAAGCAGGATGATGAGTTGGTTCTCGGTCGAGTGGCTGTCAAGGAGGCTACAGACGACTACATTGCCCAGCGCAGCGAAGCAACCATTGCCGTGGTGAAGCAGCGCTTCTCTGGCATGCTCAATCTTCACACGCGCAGACGCACCGGAAACGCTGGCGTCTCGCATCGCGGCTCCTCGAGCGCCGGGCACACTGCGCGCGACAGAGCCCGCAGCCGCATCGTCTACAGCCACCGCACCGTGCGCGACTGGCTCGTGTCCCGCCCCGGCGTCCACGACCGTCTCGTGCAGCGGCGGCCCGCCGGCTTCGACCCGGACCTGCGGCTGCTGCGCTCCTACGTGCTGCAGATGCGGCGGCCCCTCGGGCGCTTTGAGCGCCACCGCGTGCTCGACGACTGGTGGCCAGACATTACGCTCGCGCTGACGCACGCGCGGCGCGTCCGCGCCGACCCGGACCGCCTGCAGCGCCGCTTCGTCAACGCGCTCGACCGCGTCGTCGCCCGCTACTGGCTGCGGAAACGGGGCGACCCGTACGACCACTGGGCGCGCAGCGCCTACGGCACCTTTGAGGCGCGCGGCAAGGCGCCGCCGATATGGCAGCCGTTTCTCGGCCTCGCCGTCAAGTTTGGACTGCGGCGCTACGTCGTCGAGGAGCTGGCCGCGCGATGCCAACAACAACAACAACAACAACAACAACAAGACGACATGGACGACGGCGACGTGTCCGACGCCATGAAGAAGCTGCAGGTCGTCGACGATGCGGTGCCGCTGCTGGCCTACGCGACCGAGTACATGTGCTCGCGCAAAAAGACCATTTTCCCGCTCTCCGACCCGGCGCTCGTCGAAGACCTTTTGCGGCGGCGGACCGCGTGCCCCGTCAACCCGGGCGCCAACCATGTCTACCAGGATTTCGTCACGCGGACGGACACGACGCCGTGGCTGGCGGTGCTGCGCCACCTGCGGGATGCGCGACGGCGCCGGTGGATCAGGCTGTATGACGTCGACGCCGAGGGCACGCGGCGGTGGGTACAGATTGTGCGGCTGTTTCTCGAGGTGGGCGGTGCGGAGCCGGAGGCGGTCGTGGCGGCGGACGGGTGGGATCCGGAGATTACGGCTCAGGGTGTGCTGGAGCTGCTCGACGATACGTATGGCGATGCTGAGATCCGGGCGTTGAGGGACTTGCTGCGTGGCTTGCAGCACAAGAATGAGAAGCAAGTTGCCGAATAAGGATGCGGTTTATATTCTGCTTCTTGATTTTGTGCCTGCTTAAATTATCTAGTATCCTTCTCTTCTATTGATCAAATTCATCAATCTTTCCCCATTGCTGAACCTTGTCAAATTGGCCAGCAGCACCTCAAATACCCTCGCCATGTACTTTGACGAGCTACCGCTCACATGCGGCGTAATGATGACATTTTTCGCCCGCCAAAGCGGATGGTCCTCCGGCAGCGGCTCCGGATCCGTGACATCGAGCGCCGCGCCGCGAATCACTCCCCGTTCCAGCGCATCCACCAAGTCGTCCGTGTCGACAATCGGCCCGCGGCCTATATTGGACACAAACGTCTTGTTCCCCCGCAGCACCTCAAACTCGGCCTGCGCCACGAGTCCCCGCGTCCGGGGCGTCAGCGGCAGGGCCACCACGAGCAGATCGAGCCCGGAGCCGAGAAACGCGTGCAGCTCGGCGGTGGAGCCGCCGGCAAACCAGCGGTCGGGGAGCGCGCCGCTGGGGTCGCCGAGGCCCGGCGGCGCGTAGGAGTCGTCGCGCCGGGAGGAGGGCGTGCGGCGGGGGTGCAGCGTATAGGCGTGGACGAGCATGCCCATGGCCTTGCACAGGCGGGCAACTTGCCGGCCGACGCTGCCGTAACCGAGGATTCCTCTGAGGAGAGGTGTTGTTAGTGGAAGGGAGGGAGGGGGGGGGATGAGAGGAGCAGAACTTGCACTCGCTGGCCAACAGAGTCGTCTGTGGGGGTTTTTGATGGCTGCCATTTGCGTTGGTGTTGGTTCTCAAGGTATTCGGGTACTGAAAAGTGTCAACAAAGCCCAAGTTGCTAACGACAGCGGCGTCGACGTACGACGATGCTGGAAGGCGAGAAAGGTGCTTACCACCCACTCGGATATTTGTGGTCTGAATAAAGCAAGTTAGCTGATTGAATTGGCCAATTTCCTCTTCAGGGGGAGCGTCAAGGTTTATACCCATGTACACCACTTGCGGTGCAGAATGATATCTTGGTGTCGTCAAAGACTGGTTTCCCAACCAGACCATCCGCGCCGGCCGACGTTAGCTGAAAGAGCTCCAGCTTCTTGGCCTGCTCTACCGAGGGCAGGTCAAAAGTCGTGCCCAACGCCAGCGTGGCATCTGCCCAAGGGTCCGTCGCATCGGCGTCGTAGTGCTGGATCTTGAGGTCGGGGAAGCGGGCGTGGAGGCCATCTAAAGCGTCTTTGGGGAGAGCGCGAGGATCCGCGAGGACCAGCTTGTGGCCTCTGAGGGTCTTGTTCGGAGGTGACAGTTTGATCAGCGTCATAATGTTGGGTTGTAAAAACTGAGTTGTAAAAACTGAGTTGTCTTGATTGCGAAGTTGACGTAGGCAATCAAGGTGGGCAATCCGATGATAAGCTGGAAACGTGGGGAAGTCGTCGCACGTCATAGTTGATTGAGAGGTGAGCTGCCTTATTAGCGCTGGTACTTTGCAGTGGGTTCAAGATGTCAGCCATTATCACAAAGTGCGCGAGGATACCGTGTAATGATGACATATTGAGAATCTATTGATAGTTTGCTCTCTTTCTCGAATACTTTTACGAAATAGCTTTGCGCATGTTGCCCAAGAAGAATCGTGCGCGTGGTGATGGTGATTGGAGCAACTGTTGCTGTGGGGAGGATCTGGCACCTACAACTTGTTGTCTCCCCACTGTAAATAGACGCTACTTTGAGCATGAGGCCCAGCTGTGAGCAACATTTGTAGATGAGGGTTTACTGATGTAGTCGAAAAAGCGCGCAAGTCGCTTCAGAATGGAGTACCGTTAAATTATTATAATAATAAATGTCCTCTCGGACATCTTTGTAGCGACGAGTGTTGTTGAGACAGGTCGGGTACGAGTCTCTGACAACTGGTGGTGCCTGCAAGCCTGGTGGTGCCTGGTGTGCCTGGTAGCCGGATGAGGCGCCATGTGACGAGTTTGAAACATGCATCATCTAATTATAAGCAAGATGCTTTACATGGACTTGGGGAAAAGAATTGCCGACATCACCAGACCAGGTAATAAATACCATCTCAACAAAGGAGATGTCTTGAACTAAAAGAGCGCTGCAAAACCCTCAGTCATTGTTTTACCAACGGCCCTTGCAAACGTTAGGCACAAAGGTACTGGTACAAAGCCACTGCTTTGGAGTAAAGTTGTGGGTAATAAAAGCACTGTACCTGCCACTGAAGCCCTTGTTACAGCGGTAGCATGCGCTATAAAGGCCCTAAATTTAAAGGTCGGAACGCAACCCGTTTCAGTGGCGCTTCGGCCCCGCTCCCCCACGACGCCAATATCTCCAAACCTACCTAGCGCCCGCTGAGTGCTAAATAAATCATCCAGAATGAATCAAGACAGCTCCTCGGCCGACCTCGCGGCATCTTCTCCAACTCCTCACCTTTCTTTCCCGCTGTCGCTGCCCTGAGAGGAACACGTCTCTCACTACAAGACGCTCAGTTGCCGCCCGGGATGCGACTCTCGCTGCAGCTCCTCTCCGGCGTTTGCCTGGCCGGCACCGCCGCTGCCGCTTTTCACGCCGCCGCGTCCGCCTTGCTTCATCGGGCCTTGAGCGTCAAGCAGGACGAGACGCCGCCCGACGTGCGCCCTGCCATCAAGGCCTACAACTTTTCCGTTCCCGTCGACCACTTCCACAACGAGACAAAGTACGCGCCGCACTCGGACGCCGCCTACCCGTTGCGCTACTGGCTCGACGCCTCGCACTACCGCCCCGGCGGGCCCGTCATCGTCCTGCACTCGGGCGAGTTTGACAGTGCCGGCCGCCTCGCCTACCTCGACCATGGCATCGTTCCCATCCTGACCAAGGCCACGGGCGGCCTCGGCCTCATCCTCGAGCACAGGTACTATGGCACCAGCTGGCCCGTCCCCGACGCGTCCACCCCCAACATGCGCTTCCTCACCACCGACCAGGCCCTCGCCGACACGGCCTACTTTGCCCGCCACGTCGCCTTTCCCGGGCTCGAGCATGCGCAGCTCAACGCACCCGACACGCCTTGGATCATCTACGGCGGGTCGTACGCCGGCGGCTTTGCGGCCATGGCGCGCAAGCTGTACCCAGACGTCTTTTGGGGCGCCATCTCCTCCTCGGGCGTCACGGCCGCCGTCGACAAATTCTGGGAGTATCACGAGGCCTTTCGCAACTTTGCGCCCGCCGGCTGCTCCGACGCCCAGCAGGCCCTCACCGGCATTGTCGACGCCGTCTTGTTCGGCGGCAAGCAGCACGAGGTTGACGACTTGAAGAACATGTTTCACCTCGACGGCCTGCAAGACGACGAGTTTGCGCACCTCATCACCGGGCCCCTCAGCGGCCTGCAGTCGACCAACTGGGCGACCGAGGACGACGCCGACGAGCTGAGCTTCTACTGCGCCGCCATTACGTCGGCCGCGCGCCTCTTTGCCAGCACCGCGCACCTTGAGCACAAGGCGAGGCACTTTACAAAGCTGCGCGGCCACGGTCGCGATCTCGAGCTGCGGTCTGCGCAGCTGCTTAACTGGGCCGGTTACATTCGCAACATGGTCAAAAAGGCTAAAAGGTCATCCTGCAAGGGCCTCTCCAACGCGAGATGTTACTCAAATCGCCACGTGCCCGATGAGACGGCCATCTCCAACAATATGTACCGTCCCTGGCTGTGGCAGACGTGTACCGAGTGAGTTACTTTTACTACATGCGTCGCGCCAGAAAACAAGTAAAAAAAAATAAAAACCTCTAACAATGAACAAAACAGATGGGGCTACTTTGTCAACGGCGAGCACACTCCCAAGGACCGTCAGCCCGTCATCTCTCGCGCCGCCACCGTCGACTACGCCACCGTCAACTGCCGCCGCTTCTTCAACATTACCACGCCCCCGGACGTGGACATTATCAACAAGCACGGCAGCTTCAACTTTAGCTATCCCCGGCTTGCCATCATTGACGGCAAGCAGGATCCCTGGCGCGCCGCGACGCCGCACGCCGACGGCCTGCCGGAGCGCGCGTCCACCGTCTCGGAGCCGTACCTGCTGATTGACTGGGGCGTGCACCACTGGGACGAGTTTGGCCCTCGACCGGGCCTGGACGAGGAGGGCTTGCCGCCAAAGCAAGTCGTTGACAATCAGCAGCAGCAGGTCGAGTTTGTCAAGGCGTGGCTAAAGGAGTGGAACGAGACGAAAAAGCAGGAGGGGTTTGGTGAAGTGGAACTATGATGAACAGGAAACGCAAATATAAATCATGAAAGATTTTGAATACAGACATGGACGAGTTGAATTCTTGTCAGACCAGCTACCTCTCCGCCTATACTCGGCCATGGTCACGAATACGCGTTTCTAAAATCAAAAAAAAAAAAAAAAAATAAAAAAAAAAAAAAAATAAG
>JAAHCF010000280.1:0-45150 GCA_038367545.1 Beauveria asiatica | reverse complement strand
TTCTTATAAGTATTTTATATAATTTATACTAGATTTAGAAAAGATATAAGTTTTAGTGTAAAATAGGCAACTAGCAAAGACTTTTTGTACGTGACTGTAGTTACTATCGATATTTGTAAATATAGGACAGAGTAGATCAGCACGAGTCAGATGTAGCGGGAACCGCATAAACGCTGCCACATTGGCTTAGTGTCGTCATTTGCTAATTATAGAGCCTAACATCGCGGGACGCTTTTATAATCGACCTTGATTCGATTCCTAAGCACGAAAGCTCGGCGCTAGTCAGCACTCGACAATTAAGCAAAGTAGATCGCTCATCTCCGGCGATTCAGCTTGCGTGAACTAATACGAGATGACCCATTGTTTGTGCGAAAAGCGCGGCGCAGCACAAAATGTTGTAAGAATACTCTCAGCGGTAGGGGTTATTTTATTACCACATGGACTTGATGTAATTTTAAGCTACCGTCTATTTAACACTATTATATAAATACCCTTCCCATTGCGCTGGCATATCGACTCTGTATATCTAACTATAACATTCTAGATTTTGAATATTAAGAAGTTAGCAATTCTACTCTTAAAAAAGTCACCCGTTGTCGTTTAAAATGGTTCACATTGATACCTTACTTCTTCTGAGTTGTACGTTTTTTTACCATTTTTTATCTATTTGCTAACACCTTAGACCAGTGACTTGGTCTGCCTTTGGGGCGACCACTCAGAATGACCGCCGTGGAGTCGATGTCCTCTCCAGGACCAGAGTCCCCAGCCAAGGCTCAGCGGTCATGGGCTTACATAGGCGCGAGGATGAGAAACCAAGCAGCGCCGCGATCAAGAAGCTTGAAGAGGATCGAAGAGCCATCTCGCCTGAGCTTGACCAGGCCTGGGAGAAAATGAAAACCGCGATTCAGGCCGCTGAGGATGCTATCTCTAATCAGCATAAGGAAATTGAAGAGCGGGCCATGAAGGCACTAGAAGAGGCTTTTCTGGCGTCTGATGACTCTATTCCTAAGGAGATCAAACAGGAGCAGGACGATGCTGTTAGGAACTTCGAGGCCACTAGAGACGGTCTCCCCGAGGAGACGAAGTCCAAGCTGGAGGAGAACCGTCTAGCTCTAGAGGAAGCTTGGGAAAGAGAGTACGCCTCTGAGTCCGATGCCGACTCCCCCTCTGCGTCTTCTGCTGCCCCCGGCTCTACGGCTTCTGTAACGCCGGAGTCCTAAATTCTCTTTAAAAAACCACGTCAGAGACAAACATCTCGATGTCTAACAAAAATACACCCCCAGCGTTTCTTCGGGCCGGAAATGTGGTATTTAGACGATGTTAGCCATGATCGGTTGCTATCGCAGGGGTGCAGGGGATCTTTGGTGATGCGCGGGAATCTAGTTAGCCATATGCCGCATTTCTTGCGCTGAACACAACTTTTTTTAATGCAGCAATTTCTCAGAAGCTATGAATTCAATAGACAAAGCACTCAAAGTTCATAAGATTAATGATGCTAAGATCGCACGACAGTCAATTACCACGAGACTGCACTGTGGCGCCGGCATTAGGGCCCTGATCGCTGTATCTTCCTCGGTTACTTCTGAGTCTGCTATGACTAGTACATGGCCGGACCTTACCAGCACGCTGCCTCTATAATTAGGCATGGTGCCAAAAAACGATAGTACTAGAGACTGGCTGTGGTTGGAGTTCTAGCGACGGTAAGATTGGGACAATTACCACAACAATCACGATCAAGCCCATTATAACTGATGGTTTAGTTAGCTACAGTAGATCTAATAGTCTACCGTCACCATCCACTCCAGCGACCCCGCTACGCTGCAGTGCCTATTCGAGCTGGCCACAGGCAGTAGTAGGCGCTACGAGCACTCCTGGTCCTCATATTTGGCCTCAATTTCTTGTAGCTGACTCTGTTTATATATTTCCCATCTCTTAAGTTTAGGACTTATAATATATATATTTAATAGCTAAAGCTTTAAAATCTATGAATAAATTTTTATTATCTTTCATTTTTACTTAGTTATAGCGCTTAAGTTATCTTTTTACCTTTCTAGTAATAGGTCTTTTCTCTTCGCCTCACTTTTATTAGGTCATCGTAACTATAAGGGGCATAGTATTACTAGCCAAGTTGGTAAGGTTATAGATAGATTGTACATTTAAATGACGATTCTTAAATAAAAAGCTCCTGATGGCTGATCTAACTAAAATACGAGCCCACCTCAAGTAATTCACCTGCAAACTGAAAGGCCACTGCCACTGCCCCAGCTACATCAGAACCGCCTGCAAGCTTCGCAGCGATCAGAGCTAAAACGAAACGATTAGATTCCGTTGCGCAAGTTATCGAACTCGGATTATCAAACTCGGAAAAGCGGTACTTACGTGGGATGGAGTAGCTCACACCAAAAAATCCATTCGGATTTTTAAAGTGGCTTGTTACCACTTGCGGCTCTGCACCTCCACAGAGAACATAGTGAAGCGTTGTCATGCCGTCGATTTCTCTCAACATCTCTCGCTTCATAACAACATAGTCAGGGCCTAGTTTTTGCACAGCCTGCCCCATGGTCTGGACATCTCGCACGCTCTGTGGGTAGTCGATGTGAATACCGGCATTGTCAAGTAGTGCCTTGGCCTCACGCACTGTCGCGCAAAGCACCGTGGTTGAGGGAAGTATGCCGTCTCTAAGGGCGCAAAGAACTGCATCCTGGGGAGGCGGCCCTGTTTTGAAGAAAGGCTCCATATCTAGAACGAGCTGCGGTTTACCTTGCTGCACGAGGTCGGATACCAGCTTGACGGATTCCAAGGAGAACAAGGCGCCTGCGGGGTAACGTACAAGGTTAGCTGCCAACAGAAAACCCTCAACAGAAACTGCCTTGTCATTTCGTTAAGAAAGCGGGACAAGGGTTATTAGGAAAGAGGTGATGGGATGATGGACAGGTACTGTGATAAAAGATAGGTACAGACCAAGTTTCACCACTGTATATTCTCTGGTCTTAATCACAGCACTGAGCTGGCTTTGCAGGGTCTCAAGTGCGGTGTGAACAACCGTTTGTTCGCCGGCTTCATTCTTAGGAGTGGCTGAACCGGTCGAGATAGCCACTGCCGTTACATTCAGAGAAGCCGTTGCCCTCTTGTCGGCCTGCAAGCCACTGCTCGCCGAATTAGCTTTCCACGGTTGAAATCTGCCGAAAAAAAAAATACCACCTACCTACTTTGCGACTCTTCGGTGCACCCTACGGCGAGTACACTTCCAAGAATCGTCTTTTCAGATGTCATCGTCATATGAGAGGAATAGTAAACCTTGGGTCGTTTGTTTGTGGTCAATTTTGAGGTTGGTTGATGAGTGAAAGAGGCAAGGCATGTCAAGGCTGCTTATGGCTTGGGCCCGGCTGGGTTCCAAGTCGTTTTAAATATTCACAGAAGAGTTGGGCCGACAGCGCTGGCGAAATGCGGGAACATCTTTCAGGGGCGTGTATGCAATGTTTGCTGGGCTGATTCCTACCCTGGCCATATGAAAGCGCCACAAAGTAGCCATGTTTGTTATATACACACGATTTTCTGATTTTATTTATAGAATTTTCTTAATTCAGAATTTATAAAAGCAAACTCAATTACTTATCTAAACGTGGAAAATACTAAAGCTATTTGTTGATCTAGCCTTGCCTATAAGAGTAGCCATACTAAAGGTGTATAAATTGACGCTTGAACCCTTGCTACGACAACGACAGAGCTTCTGATGGAATTTTACTATGCAAAATCAGTATTTGGATAAGCTGCCATATAGTATCACCAAAACTTACATCATCGAGGCTGAAAGTACCAGGGTAGAAGCAAGACACGCCAGTGTCAACAGTGATGCAGCCCTCCTGGAGGTGGCTAGCTGTACCGTAGGCTTCGATGTCTGCGCTGGAGTATTTGCAGTAGATTCCTTCAGTAGCAATCTCGCACTGAGAGTCCAGAGTAGAGCGTTTAGTAGCTGAGACTCCGTCGCGTAGCTTGAAAGCAAAGGCCCAGTATTCGCGAGCAACGAGACTCGGGTCGTTGTCGCGTTTGGATTTCTGCATCTCATTATCACGCAGCTTGAAAGCGAATGCCCAGTATTCGCGAGGCGACATTTTGGAGTGATTGGTATCCTATGCCATATTAGCAACTCATTTTCTTCTAGCACTTGAGGCGACTAGGAATTACTTACTTCGACAGCAGTGGCCTGAGCAGGAGCAGCAAGGCTGCCCGTAATGAGGAGCGCGCTGGCGATGACGTTGAACAGCATGTTGTAAAAAGAGCAATATTTCGGATGTTTTTTTAAAAAGGTAAAAAGTAGACAAAAAAGACCGATTGTTGAATTCTATACAGAATGGTAATACCAAGTAATGGTGGGAATGACTGCTCTTTATGCTCATGGTTAGCAGTAGAGAGGTTGCTTCGAGTGATTACTTGCAGTCTTCCAACACATGACTTGTACCGCAAAGTGCAGTCCAGGATCAAGATCGCGCCTTGAAGAAGCGCACAGACTAGATTTAGGGTACTTTGAGAACCCGTGATCCTGAAAATGATTCTTAAAATAAAGTAAAACAATGATAATTTGCTTAGGCTATGTGCATGCATGAGCAGCGCACGAGTATACGCGGAGCGGCGGAGATATTACCCATGATTGAAGTTTCGACTGGTGATAATATTTACAGTACAGGAACTTGTAGTAATAGTCTTTCAGCAGCATCGGCCCTTGTAGCAATGTTTGCCATGTTTGCTGTAGCAGGTGGCCTTGCGGCGAGCAGCACGGGCTTTATAGCGGCAAAGGCCTCCCCTTGCAGGCGCGGGGATGATGCAAACTTTGTCGAGGTAGGCTGAAATTGACGCCTCGGTATCGTTTACAAATTAAACAGTGTAACTCAATTAACGTAGCTACTTATGCCAACAACCTCAAGCACGCCCTGAATGCATTGTTGCTTTTTGTTAATTAGCTTACGAGACTACGTCAACTACCAAAACTGTTTCTAATCCATTGGCTTTTTCTAACTCGTTACCCTCGCAAATCATCTCATCCATCACACACATTACTCCTTGTTTTGGCAAAATCGCTTGACAATGTCAGATTCAAAGCATGATGGCTACTCGGATATTATTGACGAAGAAGAGCATGATGCCTTTCTTGACAATAGTTCCCGACGCCATGCAAAGCCAGAATCTGGAGCCAAAGTGTCTTGGATACTGTATGCCGCTTTATCCTTGACAATACTCCTCGTCGGAGGTGCAATTGGCTACAGTTTAAAACCATCTACAGCTGGTAGGGGCCTCGCGTTTGCGGACACGTCCAAGCTCAACATCTGTACGTTGCCAATCGTCCGAGAGTTTCATAAGCTATGAAAAACTCATTTATTAGACAATGGCGTTGATTTCGCGCCTTTTGAACAACGTTTCAATGGCTCCTTATTCAAGAGAAGCCCATACAGCGGTCCTCCAAGCCCCGAGATGGACAAGACTTGGGGCCGTTTTACGGAAATGGGAAGCAGTATGTTGGTCAAGATAGACAAAGGTTCGCAACTCCCTTCTTTCGCGCCTTTCTAATCCGCTGTTGGTCGCAGAATCAATGCCGGATTACCCTCCTATACTGAACATTTCAACAGATGATGCGCGAGCATCGACAAGCTATTCGCTTGAGACGGCTGTTCATCTCGAGGAAACGCAGAATATTGGCTACATGGCGAGTCTCGGTTTCTTTCACCAAATTCACTGTCTGGTAAGCTAATGTCCAATCAATACCTCGCCGGGAATTACGTTTCTAATCAGTTATTTGCCGCAGAACATGCTCCGAAAGTTCATCTACCTCGACTATTACAAAGAAAAGACCCCTGATTGGTTCTCACAGCCATATCTGCGAGCACATGCAGGTAGCTCAATGCCACACCTGTCAAGTTCTTTATTACAGACTAACGTGAAGTTCTATTTCCAGATCACTGCGTCGATATGATTCGCGAAGCCATCATGTGTCACGGAGACACGAGTCTAATTGTCTATCATTGGATCGACGGCTACAATGATCCAGTCCCCGACTTCAGCACCATGGTACGCTCCCCGAACTAAAAACCGCACATGTTGTAAGCCCGCAGCTAAATTTTCATCCGTCTCAGCACACCTGTCGTAACCCGGAGGCCATTTTGTCTTGGATGAAAAAGAACCAAATAATTCTCAGCCAAGCAGTGTACAAACATGGAGAGAAAGACCTGCCAGAGATATTCTGAAAGGAAACCGTTGTTAGAATAGTTTCAAACTTAGATGATCAAGTGTAGCCGTCGTTTTGAGTCGAACAATACTGAAGGCTGCCTAATGGCCAAAAATTCATATTTCGCAGACCCAGCGCTGGGCTTGTCATTGTATGCTCACAAACAAGTGCAAATGAAGCCCGAAATGTCACACATGGACCTCTACCGGATAAATCATGCCCATGTAAGTTCATGGGCCAGAGTCCCAGTGACTGTGGGGTCAATAAATCAATATTCTGCATGTAGTAATTTTTTTTAAAAATAAAAGTTTGTAGGTGGCGTTGATGTTGGTGGTGCATCAGCCAGCTGTCTCTACCAGTTTGCGCAACTAACAAACAAGACCCAACCCTTGCTCAGCGAGAGAACACGAAGCACATGGCGCTTTAATACA
Source organism: Beauveria asiatica (assembly GCA_038367545.1). Lineage (NCBI taxonomy): Eukaryota > Fungi > Ascomycota > Sordariomycetes > Hypocreales > Cordycipitaceae > Beauveria > Beauveria asiatica. Next base: position 38,502 of record JAAHCF010000280.1, on the reverse strand, counting down.
GTAGCGCAACTTGGAAGACCGAAGAAAAATAACAAGCCATTTTTTTTTTGCTTGGGTTCGTGAAGCTGCGATCCACGATTCTCTCCCTCACTCCCGCTATCTCTCCTTTGGAGTGCTAAAAGGTCCCCCAGATTATCAAAGCAGCCACACACAATATGCGCACTTCGTGGTTTTTAGCTGCACGCAGCAACGAAGCTCCTGAATACCAAAAACTTGCCGTCGACGAGGAACTCGCAGGAGACAAGTCTGAATACAAATGGAAGACCCGATTTCAGGCAATGACTGCAGTCTACGTTCTCACTACGCTTTGCCTGGTTGCAGTCTACTGTCTTTACGCCAAGAATAATATTGGAGTTGATTGGGCTTTACCGTCAGATGTCATCTTTGGTCACAGTAAGAAACGTCCTTCATAGTGTTCTTACGAAAGCTAACACGTGGCACAATCCCGAGAGAAAGAGTCTTGTTCAAACCAGACCAGTCCTACAGCGATGTATTTCCAGGCTCTGCATCGTCGAATTTAGAAAACGCAACGCTCTGGGACGCTTTACAGCCACGTATGTAATTTCCTGCTGCGTGGAATTTTTTATCCTACACCGCTGGAATTTTTGGAGCCTGCAAGCAGCTAATCGAGTGCAGGTGGTGGAGGGCTTATTGCAGTATCTGATCCCAGAAAGCTTGGGCTGGTCGGCGGGCTTCCTCTGGGGAAGGCGGCGAACGAAGAGAGGCCCCGTGAAGGATACGGCATCTCGATGTTCCATCAGATTCATTGCCTTGTAAGTTTACTCCATGATCTTTGCCTATGATTAACCCCTGACGCTGTTCCCTTCCAGGTGGCAATCAGGACTGCTATTCGAACTCGCACCTTTAATGACCAGCATCTCGACCACTGCCTCGACTATCTTCGACAAGCCATCATGTGCACAGGAGATACAACTCTTGAAAAGGTCATTATAGATGAGGATGGGAAATTCCAGCCCGAGATCGATGGGTGGGGCACTGTACACGAGTGCAGGAGTTGGCACATGCTCTTCGAGTTTGCTGAGAGGCAGCGCGCGTAGGTCGTCGGCGACTAGCGAGACTACGAGACATGAGCTTGTGAGTACTTTGCCACGTTGAGCGGGCTAAAGCATCAAATCAGAGCGGCAGTGCCTTGCGATGTGCTCAGGGCGGTGGCAGCGCGGCTCGGCGACGACAAGCATGTGCGAACGGCTGCCGTCGATGCCTTCATGTGTCAGTATAGGGAACTCCTTTGTATCATCCTTAAGGGGCCTCTAGTCATATTTCTCTATAAATATAAAATTTATAACTATTATTCTTCTATAATATTACTGATGGTATAGCCTAGATCTTGACGTAAACTCGACTTCCTTAACATGCCTTTGCGTAAAGGCTATAGAATATGCGTAGGATAATCATAGCCTTCATTGCGATTATGAGGAATGCCTTCTCTGCAATTTAAGGCTCATATTAGCACGTATTAGGTGTGCTAGGTACTGATCTGGAAAGTTTCCCCGCACAAACAGGGCAAAGCAAGATGTAAAGACAAGCCTTTCTACGCCACGGACCAGCTGACACCATATGATGCTCTTTTATATCCCTTTACGCTCGACATGTAGTATAGAAAGAGAATAATGCAGTCGAATCAATACGGCGAGGTTGCATTTATTGAATGTTGACCCCGTTCTTGGCGTTCGGATGGTCTTGTCGAGGCTGAGACACTCTTCCTTCAGCTACTGGCACTACAGCTCGGGAAATGGCACCCGCCTCGGGGAATCACAAAAAAAAGGTTAGTTACCATTGGGACATGGTATGGTTGCTAAATCCTTCGAATACTGTACCTCGTCTATAGTGACTATTGGAGTTGACGTGGTACGATGCGGGAAGGCGTTACCTTGTGCCCGGCAGTTGCTACTAGACAGTCTCTGGCGCTCAGTGTATACTCATTCACTGCTCAAGCATGCGTATAAGCACATTTGCCGGATTCTTACCTCTGCACCCACTATATAGACTGAGACATTGTCTAGTAAATACGACACTTTCACGAGAGTGTGTTGCTGATCAATCTTCTCCTTCAAGTAATAGCACTCAGCTGAGACGCCATCGGGACCCCTCATGCACCGGAATGACTTTTTGGAAATGGATGCAGCTCCCACCAAACATCTCTTTCAGCATCAATACATTGGCGCCCTTTTTCTATATATATTGGTTCATCTTCCCATGCCATCGTCTTGGATTGACCGTTCTCCCACTCTACACATGCTTATCAGTTCATAGAAGAAAAGTCTCTCTATCGTCTCTACTATTATATTACCCTATTCAACACTGATCAAAGCATCGACATGGGTTGGAGCAATTTCCAGCTAGCCGCGCCTGGCAGCAACTCCCTCTCCAGTGGTATTGGCGCTGTCTCACGCTATGCCGACACCATGGAGCTCTGGTCTATCGCCCCGGATGGCTCTGTCAACGGCGAATACTGGTACGCAGGCGCGATATGGAAGCGCTATCAGCTCGCCCCGGCTGGCAGCGCGTCCCCAAGTAGCAATATCGCTGCTGTCTCTCGCGCTCCTCACACCATGGAGCTTTGGTTCACTGCCCGCGATGGCTCTGTTCGAGACTACTACTGGTATGAAGGCGGGAGCTGGCAAAACTTCCAGCTTGCTCCGCCAGGGAGCGCTTTACCTAGTGGCGGGATTGCCGCCGTCTCACGAGCTCCACACACCATGGAGGTCTGGTACGCGGGGCTGGACGGATCGGTAAAGGACCATTACTGGTACGAAGACGGCGGCTGGAAAAGCTTTGAGCTGGCCCCTGCCGGAAGTGCCGCCTCTGCCGGAGGCATCGCCGCGGTCTCGCGCGCCTCGCACACCATGGAGGTCTTCTTCAACGGCCGGGACGGATCGATCAAGGACTACTACTGGTACGAATCGGGCGGCTGGAATAACTTCCAGCTAGCGCCGCCTAAAACTGCCTCGACAACTGGCGGAATAGCTGCAGTCTCTCGTATCCCAGACTCTATGGAAGTCTGGGCTGTTTGCCAAGATGGATCTGTGCATGATTATTATTGGTACGCTGATGGCGGATGGAAAAACTTTCAGCTTGCGCCACCTGGCAGTGCTGCAAAGTCGGCTGGTATATCTGCCGTCTCTCGTGCTCAGAACACAATGGAGGTTTTCTTTATCGGGCGCGATGGGTCGGTCCAAGACCATTATTGGTACCTGGACGGCGGGTGGAGGAGTTTTACACTTGCGCCGCCTAATTCAGCTGCTCTGAACGGCGGTATCAAGGCCGTTGCGCGTGCGTCTCACACTATGGAGGTTTGGTTCGTAGGTAGGGATGGGTCGACCAAGGATTATTACTTCTACTAACGTGGCATTCTTGTCGGAAACTTGCTGCACCGCTTGGTGCTCTCTCGCTCGATTATGGTAAGCGCTATAGCGTAGCAGCAGTAATAATGAATGGTCTTGAGCTAATCAGGCACAATGTTTTAAACTTTACCGATCTGAATAATATTTGGTGCTATTGTTAGTTGAATGATGCGCTGCAATCTTTCTGTTAGTCACACATCACCACAATGATGACCTCAAGTATAACAGCTGCCTATATTCCTATGGCGGAATTATTTCTCATGTAATTCAGTAGGGCCTTGTAATCTAAGCTTTTGAAAATACCCGGGCCAACCTCAAATCTTGCCGTGGCGCGTACTGCGTAGGGCTCTGACTTGGCAAGTATATGCATGATGGCCGTCACTAGGCTGGCCTGTGGGAATCGTGTTAGTTGATATCACTAAAAGCTTTCTATCAGTTTTTCTAGCACTTACCATTGGCAATTGTACTGTTGATATCCTTCTGAGATTAGGTATCCATTAGCCGAAGAAGCATGACGGTCACTGTGACGAGGTCGCCATGATAAGGGAAGTGAGTATATGGTCTGCTACCGAACAAGAACAGCGAATATAAGTTGAGCAATCACTCTGAGTGTTAATAGACAACCGTGCAGTATTTAACGGCGTGGAGTTGCTTTTATCAGCACCAATCATCAAATCCGCATTCTCAATCTTGCCTCTAGCTATCACCAAGCTACGGGCGTGGGGATCGTGCGATCGACACACGATAACGCCACCCCCTCTAACCATTTGCCCCGCCAACCCGCTATCTACATATCAGTTGAATCCGTACATTCCGAGGTTGGAAAAGAGCAAGCTCGCTATCCACTACCAGTAGAGCCGAATGCCACTGTAACAACATGATTTGACTGGTCAGCATCGATATCCAGCGTCGTTACAGTGGATATGTAAAGAAAAGACAATTGCTGGAGACGCAACCGAAGTACATTAACCACAACATACGACAAAAAGGCTTCCCACGCTATGATTGGACCATGGTCTTGCCACTTCCGGCTCAAGTCTGGTATAGCTGCTTTTGCTGTAAATTACCTCAAAAGTCTCTCCGTGTAGCAGCGGGTCCATGCCCCTCAGTCGGGAGGTGAAGAATTCGTAGCTTATGATTGGATCATGGTCCTGCCATTTCTGGCTTAATGAAGTAATTGCTTCTGCTGCAAAGCCGAAGCATATTTGACAGCCACGTCCATGTGGCAGCCGGCATGCGTGCATCAGACACAGCATGCAAAGACGACTATGATTGGATCCTGGTCTTGCCATTTCTGGCTTAACTCTCCTCGGATGCAGCAGAGCGTGTCTCATCATCGAGTGTCGCACAGGTATGTGTGCGGCGTTGGGCGGGCCTTAAGCAGCGTAAGCCTAGTCAATACAACAATCGCTGAACATAAATACTTTTCTATCTGACTGGGACACAATTCAACACTGGTCAACGTGTAATCAACGTACATTCTACCATGCCTACGAGAAAAACAAATACTGCTGCCGAGGCGCAAACCAAGGCACCCGATGCTTCCAAGCCGCAAGTCGACGTGCGAACCAAAGCACCTACGGCTTCCCAGGCGCATAACGACGCAGCCGAATTGCACGCCAAAGCATTCAACTTCAAGACTACAAATCGTCCAGATGAGTGGAAGATTGAGCAGGGACTGTCCGGAGCTGTGCTGCCAGTCCTGGATATGACCGGGCCCGAGACCAAGGCATTGGACATTCAAACCTTTGGCCCTCTCACCAAGGATGATAAAGCAATCGAGTCAGTGGGCGATCGCGAGAAGCTCTTTTCTCGTGAGAGAAAGGGCTGGATTGGGTAAGTAAACCGTCTCGACTGTGGTTGTGACTTTGGCTAACATGGGTCCCCGTTCAGCTTTGTAGAGTGGGAAAACTATCCGGAAAAGAAGGCAGCCGCGCACAAGATCCTGACTTCCCAGACCTTTCCGCCAAACCCAGAGTTCCAACTTGGCCCAATTCCCGGCACGAATCCCGTGCTCCCTGGCACACACTGGAAGATGTGGCACCATGCGATCGGTGGCGAGCTTACCACGGTCCCCGATGATTCATGGGACATTGTCCTCAAGGAAAAACACCCTGATATGCTGCATCTCTTGCAGTTTCCCTACAATGGTGAGCCTCCCAAACGATTGGTCACCAGCAAGGCCATCACTCCAAATTCCCTGCACTTTGTGCGAAATCACGGCGGCATCCCGATCATCAACAAGGATGACTTTAGCTTCGTGCTGGATGGTCTCGTTGCAAACCCCAAGAGCTTTACCCTTGATGACATCATGGACGAGTCCAAATACCCACGCATGGAGAAGACAGTGACGATCCAATGCTCGGGCACGCGCCGCATTGAGCAGATTCTCAAGTACCCTGGCCAAGGCGACGAAGTGCCCCAGGCGCCATGGGCGGAAGGCGCCATTGGCAACGCCCATTACAAGGGTATTAGTCTGAAGAAGATCATAAAGGCCTGCGGTGGCTTGGTGGACGGCGCGAAACACTTGGAGTTTTATGGTGCCGACACTTACTTCAAAGATGACAAGACCATGAACTATCTTGTCAGTGTTCCGTGGTCCAAAGTCAAGGCAAACGAGGTTATGCTGGCTTGGGAAATGAATGGCGAACCCCTTCCTGCTATACACGGCTATCCGCTTCGCATTGTCGTCTTTGGCTACATTGGAGCTAGAAGCGTCAAGTGGCTCTATCGCATCAAGGCCATCAAGAACCCTTCGCGCGCCCCGGTCCAGTCTGCAGAGTACCTCTACTTCCCGCAGCAGGTTGGAAAGCACAACTTTAAAATGACTGATGGGATCCAGATTCAGGAAATGCCAGTCAGCTCTGCCATTATGTCGCCGTGGACCAAGCAGGTTTGCATCCACAACGGCAGCATCCGCTGCAAGGGATGGGCATACTCGGGCGGCGGCCGGTGGCCGGAGCGTGTGGAACTGTCCAACGACGGTGGCTTCAACTGGTACACTGTGCCGCTCGAAAACCTGTCCAAGAAGGGCAAATGGTCATGGCGCACGTGGGAGTATGACTTGCCCTGCGACGTCGAGGGATGGGTCGAGATTGTTGTCCGCTGCTGGGACAACTCCCTCAACACCCAGCCCCCCGATGTGCGTACTGCGTGGAACTGGGGGCTGCACGTTACAAGCTCGTGCCACAGAATCTCCGTGTACAGCGTCAACAAGTCAAGGCCGGCAACTCGGGCGCGACTGGCTGAGTTTGAGGAGAAGAAGATACCGTTTGGCCCGATTACTGTGCCCCTCGAGTTTCCGTCTCAAACCTCGGCGGACTACGAGAAGTTCTGGCAGCAACATGATCCTCGTGATGCTGACGACGAGTAAATCTGCAGTTCGTCTACAGATACGCTATAGCGTGCTTCATAACGAATGTCTCAATGAATTGTATTGGCCTTTTTTGAATGATACATGTATTCTCCACCAATTTAATTCTCGTTTCGAACTCATGCTTTATTCTTGATGTCAGGAGATGACGCAAGATATATCGACCTTGTCCCCGCAAGTAATATATCTGCGCTGTAAAAAGATTGAGAATGCCTGCTTTGCTGTCCAATCCCGTGGCACCTTGGTAACCGACTAAGCAGCTCTCATATGCGAATTAGTCTGGCTCGCTTGGCCGACGCGATACCCATCCAGCATGTGTAGCTGCAAAACAAATGCCATCCGGTGCCACTGATGCATGCCCACTCGAAGCAGCTTCGAAACATCTTCAGCCCTGCCAGCACCCCGCCAGCATTACCGAGGAGGTGAGACGAGGAGGATTTTCCCTATTTTTGTATTTCCAAAAAGGGTAATACTATCTCAACCACCACTTGAGCCACACCCTCCCCACATGAGCTTGCTCTCAGCTCGGCTAGTCGGTTAGTAATAAGTTGGCTAGCAGGCATTTAGCCAAGTTGGCAACCAGAGCTCTCAACAGGCCCTTGTGAGGGCCGGAAAGCTACAGTGGAGTTGACACCGTTTGTGGATCGGCAGTTTCCTGACGAGGCGGTCGGCCTCGGGTTATCATCATTTTTAAGTCGTTATCGGGCTCGTACAGCAAGCTGGGTGCTGGCCGAGCACAGCGTAGTGCCGGTCGTGAGGATTATGAGCGTCAGCGGGCCGTCATGGTTGAGGCTAGAATCTCGGGGGCTGGATATAGCGCATATGGCATCATGATAGTGAGTGACCATCAGCCCCGCAGGACTACAACCCACTGTAGGTACCCCGCAGTAGTCCTGCGGATCGGAATCGGAATTGCCAGCCTCAACCAACGTGGCAACAAGTCGCTTTATGATAAGATGACGGGTTAATTTTTTTCATTATATCTTCATATAATCCGTATACACCCCAGCTACTACTCTGTACTTCATATGACGCATTGTGCAGCGATTGCGCCCCACATCACCACTTCCAAACCGCAGCCAATCTATCGAGCGGGGTATCCCTGTAACCGAGCTTGCCAAGACCATTTTGCTTTTTATTTCTTCATTACATTAACATCGGCTCCCACTCGAATCAGTGGCCCAGGCTGCAAGGACAGCTCTGTGGCTGGATAGTTGGGCATCATGGGCGAGCTATTGTGATGGCCAAGAACAAAAGAACCATTCATGGCCAGATGAATCGTGCAATTGCATCATGATGGTACTAGATTGGCTCAGTGTAGTAAGCCCATCGTGAGTATCGACTGCAAAATCATGTTGGGCATTTTTTGACGGCAATCCATCTCTCAGGTTCACAGCCAATTCGACCTCGCTAGCTAGTTGTCCTACAGCTCTGGCTGGAGCTCCGCGATTGCTCCTAGGAGCTCCCAACTCGAAATGTCTGGGTCTGTCAATTCGCAGAGTACGGATGCTGGCGACTTTCAGTTTATCACCGAGTCAAACAGTCGAGAACTACGGAGCCGTGCAATGAAGTCTCATTGGCGAGTGCGAAAGCAGCGGGCAAGCGGTCCACGGAGCGCAGGCAGCGGTTCGCAGCCGCATTTTCAACCACTGCGGCCGCGAGTCCATCACAGTCATGTTCTGGCGATACATCAAGCTGGGGGCGCATCTGACACTGAATCAAGTCGTTTGACCAGCTATCAACAGCTCCCTAACATGGGTGATCTGACACGAGCAACTTCAGAGGCGCTTTGCAGAACGATGGGAACCCTGAGTGGCGGCCGACTGGACCCGTTTGACAGTCTTCCTGTCAGGCTAGCAACTGTGCATCACAAGCTGTTGTACCACTGTATGCTGCGATGCCGAATACACCTTGGATTCTAGCTGTTGTTCTCATACTTATCACAGGGCTTTCCACGAGTGCGACAACGATGCCCAGCCATCTCCCAGCTTCAATACTCAACACAGCGCGAGATGTATGGCTGCCACTCGACTTGTCAAATGCCGCGTCATTCAATGTTTGCATGGCCCACGCAGCTGCGCACCTAGCGCGGATCCAGGGACAACGGTGCTCGACAGTCGCTCTGAAATTTAAACTAGAGGCGATGCGAATCATTTCTGAATGGATACAGAACGAAGCAAAAGCCCTTTGCGATGACATGTTTGCAGCTGTCTTGAGACTCTTGACATATGAAGTACGGTCCACGCATGGAGCTTTCACTATGCTTAAGCTAACGTAATTTTGCACAGCGACAATGGGGGACTGAATCCGATTGGAAAGTCCACCATCATGGCCTGCTTCAAATGCTTGGCGCTCGCGGCGGCGTCGAGGCACTCGCTAGGAACGGGCGCCTTGCGCTGGTTGCATTCCTGTGAGTATGCGATGGCTGGGCACGAATTTCAATCCTATACTAACTTATTTCTTTTGTAGAACAACACTCATGGTACGACGAACGTGGTTCGATAGCTCGAATCATATATCGGGATTGCTTGCACCTCAATCGCTCTACACACTTGAGCTCATCATTGGGGACCAGTCGGCCGCCACTCGCCTTCGGTGTCTGTGGTTCCTTTCACTCAGTCAAGATATGGAACACTTTGCACTCCATTCAATGGAGACGGATTCCAATATTCTTGCAGATTACCCCCATCTTCAGGATGCATTGCTGCTCCTCTTGGTGGAAATAGAGGAAGATGACGTCAAAGGCGACGGCGACCACGGCGCAGACATGAGCGATGGTGATTTCAGACGGCTGGCATGCGTTTTCTTCATTGCTATCCTATATCAATCTTCGATTATGCCACCACTCGAGGCTTCAAACCCCATTCAAGGGTCGTGCACATCCTGTCCATCAGCCCTTTTTGCACTCAACGCACACCTGTCTGAATACTGTGACACCTGGCGTTGGGATGTGGAAGGACTTTACATCACCCTATTTACGGGCTTTTCTTCTGTCGATTATGGTATTCCTGACCGCGACTACGTGTTGGGCATGATATCCATTCTCAGGTCTCTGACCAGCGCCGCTCGCCAAGGCATAGAAAGCTGTTTACTGCGGGTAATGTGTCAACGCTCAGTCGCCCGAACTGAACTTGTCGCAAACACCAACGACTCATAAAAGTTTACACAGAGTATACAGAGTATACAGAATAAATAAGAGACTAGCCCTACCGGTAATAAACTGCCATCTGGTTTTGGGAATATAAGTAAGTAAATATAAGTGAAACTTGCTGTGCCTATGGCGCCTTCATCATGAGTAGTAGCACGCCGCGAAAGTACTCCCTGAATTGCTATTATGCAGGGTAGGTATACACTTAAATTACATGAATTTTGTCTCATGATTAAGTTGCGTTGATGGATTACTTAGCATGTCACTGGAGCTGGAATTGAGTTCATTGCGTTAAGTTAAAATGATGCAATTACACGGTATAATCTCTAGTTTAGAATTACTATAGTTTTTTTTTCCTTCACATTATTTTGAAGCTACTCCTATCGACATTAGTAGTCACGTCGGTAGTTTTGTCAACGTATGAAGTATCCACTAGTCAGGGGGCTAGCACAAGTAGTCAAATTGCTTGAACTAAAAATCAAATTCATTTTAGAACTGACAATCGCTTCATGATACATCGTAACTTCTACCTCCTCTTGAATACATGGCTTGTACACCGGCCCTGACAGCATCGATCAGGCGCTATTGGTCAATCTCAACTGGGTCTTGCTGCCAATCACGCCTTGTTTTGGGAGCCGCCGGCTTCGCATGTGTACGAAAGTATCTGTGGCCTAGCATCTGGGCCAGGTTGCGAAACCCCTTGTGAGCGAAATCAGCCGGCAGTACTTCTACCAGCACCGCGCCAGGCTTCATGAACATGGAGTGTGTCAGGCCCGCGCCATGTACCCCGAGCAGCACGTCGGTATGGCGTGCTACCTGGAACTGCTGGTGCAGCGGCATGGAAGCAAAGTCAACGACGCTCAACTTCATATGCGGGACAGCCGATCTGAGCGCCTCCATGTGGGCATCTTGGTCCACCAGCTCGCGGGCACCTTTACGATCAACAAAAGTCACGACAATGTCTGCGTCGCTGCCACCGGTGCTAGCAGGCTCAGCATCTGCGTCGGAGATTTTGTAGAGGTCTAGGACGCGGCGAACAAATGTACTGACGAGGGAGGCCTCGGTACACGACAGCTCTACCCAGTCGCCTTGCCAGAGTGGGTTGCTGCCACCAACCAGAGGGACAACTATGTTGCTTGGAGGCTCCTCGGCATCGAGCTCGGACAGGCGCCGGATGGGCATCTGGGCGAACAGACGCCACAATTCAATGTATGGCCCAAGGTCAAAGTCATCAACCAAGACAATCTGGGTCGAGTTCATTTGACTCGGGGACAGGTAAGCGGCGCCTGTTTCCGTTGATGACATCTGCAACGAATCGAGACTCCAGGAGAGGCTCATAATCTCCATCAGCGAATGCCACAGATTATTTGGGCCTTCCCGCTTGACGAGGATTGTTATGCGTTCGGCATCCGGTCTCGGTGCGGCGCCGCCGTTTAGAAGGAGCGACTTGTTGAGAATTTGCAGCGGACCAGTGTCATACCAGTATGCGTGCATGTCTTCTGGTACGCGAGGGAGCCCGCGGGCGTTGTCCCGGGCCGCACGCAGAGGGCAGTCAATGTGGAAAATCTTTCGCTCGGGGTCGAAAATAGCTCCCCTCGCAAAGCAGGTAGTGTCCAGGCGGCCCTTGGCGGTCTCCGACCAGAAGCAATCCAACGACGACTTTGCTTGGTGGTTGCAATAGGAGCCTGTGAAGTTGCGCATATTTTCTAGGAAACGCAGGCCGAACCGTTCCTGACACCATGTCGATTCGGATGTCGGAGCCGCATAGTCGGTCGGCGTGTGAGGGGGGTGTGTATCTGCGGTCGGTTGAGGTTTTGATATTCGAGCCGAGCGCCTGGCGTCCGACGTGGCAAGGAAATGATAGATGTAAAGGCATAGAGAAAGAATAGATGCGGAGCTCAAAACTTGCACTCGGCGCCGAGTAAAGAGCGGCCGAATCATGGCGAGAAAGTCAAACTTATCAAGGGCAACGGTTGATCACGGACGTTGCGAGGGCTTTGGAGGCCATGATGAGGCGAGAGAATCTCGGGTAACGGGAAAACGAGGTGGACAACGGACGAATATCTATGTGATGCGTACTTATTACATCTCTGCTACAAGTCACTCTCTCCACAGCAAAACGTAAACCATGTCGGACGAAAAACATTGTAGGCCTGTAGGTACGTCGCTCTTCAGCCTGAAATTTGTCCTACGGTCTAAGATTAACATGTAACTAGTATTTACTTGTACGAGGCTAGAATTGATAATTGCCTTGTGATGAAGCTGGCGGCTAGAATTGATGATTGCCTTGTGATGAAGCTGGCGGTTAAATAAAGGCGGCCACGAGGCTAGCCACGAAGACGGCGGCGGCAGCTGTATTAACTGTACTGACTGTATTGGCTGTATCGACTGCATCGGCTACATCGGCTGTATTAACTATATCGCGTATATCGTCGCTAGCTGGGAGGCTCTGTGCCGTCTACCTTGAGGCGCTGTTGAGGTTGTTGAGGTTGTTGGTTGAGGTTGCGCGATGAGGCTTGAGAAGAGGATAGGTAACTTCAGGCTCTTAGTGGTTAGCGGGGCAGCTGGGAATTCTGATTGGCCAGAAAGTTTTAGTGCACGCTAGCGTAACGCTTGCAGAAACGGGCCCACTTCTTTTGTTAATTGACTAGATTTTGTTATTAAAATAGCAGAAGCTTGAGGAACAATCTTCATAGACATGGTACTCCGTATTATGATTAATATTATTGAGTGTTATACGAACTCCCGGCCAAGTTTCAAAGAAGAAGATTAATTGAAAGTGAGGCTCACTGGTAGCGTTGGAGCTAATTTCGCATCTTTTTTCACGCAATCGACCGTCCGACTCAGGTTGATTCTTCGATTGTGCTAGTTGCCATTCCGAGCGACCGATGGCCCTAAGCTGCTAGTTACCGCAGCGGATCTGCGCAACCGATCCGCCATAACAGAGACACGCACGTGGGCTTCCGAGCGTACCATCAAGGAAACAAGCTGTGCGTCATTACATCGTGTTTCAGGAAATGGGTTTTTATTAAGCGCCCCCCACTGGCAGCACCGAAACGCCCATGGTCGGGGAGACGAGAGAGCAGATTCGAGACTGGCGCATATTGGTGCCATCGCCAATGTCAACGTATTTTACAGACCTTTACCCCAACGTCCGCTAGGAGGCAAATTAACTCTCAACCATATCATGAATCAATAACTCTATTTAGGTATTTAGCTTATTATAAGTTTTATAACCTAGTAGACGTAGAAATTGGTAGTCTCGTCGTCGCTAGCTCTAAGCGCCCTGTTACGCCTCATCATAATAAGCTTGGCTATCCATGCTAGAATGGCCGTAGCGATGCTAAACGCTGCGCTACTTGCCATTGCAATAGTGTAGCGCGGGCCGTCACTCTTTGGCCACAGGTATGGCGTCCAGATGAAGCTGACATTCATAATCATGGTCACCATGCTGATTGCAACCGCCTTCTTCTCCTTTGTCTGGCCACACACACTACCACACCAGCCGAGAATCAGGCTATTGACGCCGTACGTGCCAATCGTGAAAACGACCATGGATATATAGCGGCCGACGGTGTTGAGAGTGGCGGCAGCACAAACAAAGCCAATGACGGCTACAGCCTTGGAGATGGTGATGTGCCAGGTGCGCTCATTCATTTTGCCCGACGACCAGGACACGAGGATAGTAACGCCGCCGGCAATGAGATACGGAGGGCAGGTAAGCACGAGGGTGATGGTTGTGTTGAACTTGAGTGTTTGGACCACAGTTGGAAACTGGAGAGCATAGCAGTGTCAGCAAGAGCCGCGTTCGAAGCAGCCTGGCATCAAGCTCACAAAATTTTTAAAGCCATTGGCAGCAAGATGCATGTGCGCCATTGCACAAAAGATCCACACCATGGGATCCTTGGCAGCCTGCTCGAGGCCTTTCCACGTGCTCGTCTCTCCCTTGTTGGCGACCGTATCGAGCTCCATGCGGTTGTACGCCAGATCCTTCTCCTCTTGGGTCAGCCACCACGTGGTAAGAGGAAAGTCGGGCAGCAAAAAGTAGCCGGCAATGGCAACGACAAATGTGACGGCGCCTTGAAGGATAAAGAGCCATTTCCAACCAGCGAGGCCGCCAGCGCCGTCCATGCCGTGGAATATTCCGGCGGCTATCAGACCGGCAAAGGCAGTGGCCAAGATGTTTCCAGTGTAAAGAATAGCAATGCGCGTCGCAACTTCCTTGCGCGTATAAAATACGGAGAGTAGATAGACCGCACCGGGATAGTAGGGCGCCTCTGTGATGCCGAGGAAGAATCGCGTGAGGAGAAGACCGACGTAGTCTTTGGATACGGCGGTGAGGGCACTCACGACGGCCCATAGCATCATCATTACCCCCTGAGACCGGTTAGTTGGCAGAGGTTATGGAGTGGCTCGTCTGCAGACCTACCATGTAGCGACTCGGGCGAGTGCGAGTGAGAAACATGTTAGATGGGACTTGGCCAATTATGTAACCGACAAAGAGGATGGAGACACAAGTTTGATACTCTAGGAGCGACCCTGTCAGCATCATGCTATGCTCAAGACCACATGCACTGTGAAGCGCACGGCTAACGTACGTGTGCTTGTGAGGTTGAGATCGTCTTCGAGATCGTTTAGCCGTGCTAATGCAATCGCATTTCTATCGAGATAGTTGAGCCAATACATGCTCCAAAGCATAGGCTATTATACGTCTTTTTGTTAGCCTCCACTTTGAGCTGTGGAAATAGGAGTGCAATGTAAAGAACTTGCCATGATCCATCGATCCAGCTTCTTGACAAGGGCAATTTCCTTGGGATCGGTCTTCTCATGAGCACCAGAGTAGTCAACCTTTTCAACTTTAGGGACTGGCTTCTGCGAATACTCCTCCTCAACCACCATTGGCTCATTTTGTTGCTTTGCCGGCTGAGCCATGATGAAGAGTGGCCGTGTGATGGCTCTGACAGTTGACAAATGGCTCAAAGAAGAAGAGGTAGTAAGCAGCCCTTTTTGGTGAGCTAATCAGACAGTATAGATAAGGTGACGTGAACACAATCTTTCCTTCTGGGAAGCTGGCATCGGGGTCAAGACGCAACGCTCCGGCGAGCTTTATAGTCAATCAGAGACGACGGAAGCTTGACCCGGAGGCCCCCTAAGAAATGGTGCAAGCAAGGCAGCCATTGCCAAGCTGCAGGAAAAGCCACGCACTATAGCAATAAGAACGCTCACTTGACGTGTCAACACCTCTGTTCATTGATGGCATGGTTGCGGCATGTAGGTCCTGTGCTGATTGGGTCAGCGATAATCTACACACTGTCGCAGCTGACATCAAGTCAAAGTCGAGACATTCCATCCCTGTGCATGATACGCCTCCAGCAAGCAGAGTAATATATTAAAGTTGCGGGGACGCTTCGCCAGTGAGCATAGCGTAGTTTAGCCAAGATGTGGCTGAGGCCCCGAACTCCATCCCTGGATCCTCCTGTGCGGTTGCCCGGAGCGAAATAGGGCTATTTGGGCGCGGTTGTTCTCGAAGAAAGGCCAAGGCCGACTTGTTCAGCTGACTTGATCTGGGCCAAGAAGACTAGGCAGTTTCATTAAGAATTTGCCCAAAGTGTGTCGCGGTCAGAGCAACTTGTTTCCCTTAGTTAGAGTGGCACTCACACAGCTGCCACCTCAGACCTGTTGTGCTGCTGATTCGACGCAATAAACATGAGGGGAATGAATCCTAGGAGATGTGAGAAACTGGCAGGTAAAATATGACGGGGAGAGCAATCTGGTGAGATGAGAGGCCCGAAGGAGATGTATGTTGATGACCAAGGGCTAGCAGGCGTACATATTATACTACTATCGATAGTCATGTGGAGATGAATCAACAAAGAGTATTTGTTATTCAACATATCCTCAGCTTCAAACTCATCAAGTGGTAATGGCGCGTTCCCACCCCCGCGAGCTCCCCAGTTCGCCAAGACGCCTACGAAGCCTAACAAAAGCTTGGCATCCCGCGTCTGTACACCGTACCCACGAGTGCTACATGAGGCTGAGGTGAACATATTTACCACCATGTTTGCCCATTTTAAACAAGAAACACGAAAAAGAAACGACGATGATAAACCAAGAGCGCTGCCAGCCCCATCAAGTATTATGGGCGCGATTCACAAGGTGAGAGCAGTGATAAGCATGATGTACAGATTACATCGAGGACAATGGGGAGAACGGCGTATCCTATCGAATATAAGGCCTAATAAATCACCAGGCAATTGTGTGGTTCCACCTTTTGCTGCGTGAAATATCCACCATCGTCGTTTCCCAACGGGCGCTTCGCAGGGGTCCTGTGAAACAAGCTTTTGGGGTTGGCGTCGTCAAAAGATTGCTCAGCTGGCCCCCTGACTCGCTCGTTTGTCCATCAGAATTCAGGATACCCTTTGTGGGTGCCCGACAACCTTACCCTGGCGATACCTGGAAAGCCGTGAGTTGGAGCTGCGACAACCATGGCAATACATCACACGCCGCAGATTCCACCCGTGTTCTGCATTGCTCTTGTTTTTCCCGACGCTCATATTGTAGTACCAGGACCTCGGTGCCCAGCTGGACCGGCACCATGAGGGTATTTTATTTTATATTGCTTGTTAAAGAAATTGGTCAGTAAAATGAGAGTGGAACTGCTGCCTTTTTTTTTTTCGACGCAAGCTTGGCGTCTGGGGACAGTGTGGCACCAGCAAACGTGCCGTGCAGTCAGCGACGGAGAAGCCATACAAGTCTAGAGGCCCTTTTCCACACTGTCGCAGAATCTCCCGCGTTCGTCCATTGCAAATTTGAGCTATTTTTCTCCTCGTGGCGTCCAAACTGGCGTTGTATTCGGGCCGCATCTAGTTCTCGCACCATTCAACGTGGACAAACGCGCTGCCAAGGAGCCAGACAAGATGCGCCGAACCTAGCACGCGTATGATTAAAAAAAAAAAAAAAAAAAAAAAAAAAGAGAGGGAAAAAAAAAAAAAAAAAAGAAACAGAAAAAAAAAAAAAAAAAAAAAAAAAAAAGAGAGAGAAAGAAACAGAAAAAAAAGAAACAGAAAAAAAAGAAACAGAAAAAAAAAAACTCCTAGAGCCCTTACGCGTGCGTAGCGAGGCAGGTGGCGGCGGCAAGGGCTTCCAGTGCATTAGCTACAAGATTCGCAACGAGGACTCAGCGTAATGGTCCCATACAACTCGACGACAAAGGCGTCAAGAAAGAAATCAGAATTAGTCCGATGGTGGGGGCCCAATTGATTCCGAACAATCAATCAGTGGTGGATGAACGACGAGGGGAAAGAAGCGAGGGCATCACGGGCCGGGCACGAGCAGTCAGCGAAAGAACTGGATGGAGTTGGCTGACGATGAGGGGCATCACCGGCCAAGTCAGCCAGTGGCGGGCGTCGTGCCTGCCAACACAATGAGAATCTACATGCAGGTATGCTAAATCTGTCATTTGCTGAATCTATCATTCAATTAGCTTGCATGTCTGGCTGCTACTGAAATTCGGCAGGGCGGACGGCATCTTTGTTGACACGACGGCAAGTCTACCTCTTCTGTTACATCTGTCTCGGGTTCTTCGCCTATGGAACTTTGGGCAATGTCCCATCATTTGGTTAAGACCGTCAAGATCAAAGTGTAAAAGCGACACCGATTGCCAAGCTCACACTATACACGGCCAAGTCGAGTCACCAAAGTAAAAATGGTAGGATCCAGGTTCTAAAGCTCCCTCCAATAGCTTGACTAATTGGCTCGAACATTGCACATTCCTTCTCATGCATAATCGAAATGCGAAGCCCTTCACGTCGCAGTCTGCTCTTGTAAAGTGCACCTTTTTGCGCTGCTCCACCAACGTGTAAACCGGTCATGGGGCGTGCAGCATCGCCAAACTACAGCCAAGGTTACACAAAACACTAGGCACTAGTATTGAGGGCAAATTAGAAAGAAACACGTCACAAGCCCATTGCGCCCTATTGAACTCGTGCGCTCTCGGCTTTATCAATTGTCTAGGTCGGACAATGTCTAGGAACATGTTTGAGCCGGCGGGGTGAACCGGCATCGGTGTTGGGGCTGGCCGTTGTGGTCCGTTGCCCCAGCCTCTTGATATCCGCGACAACAAAGCCGCCTCGTCTCTCTATGCATGATACCCTCAGACCCATGGATTTCAGAAGCGTTTTCCACAGTTCTAGATTTTCCGCTGCTGAATGTACCAGATGCATCTGTTGACACGTTCTCGGGCTGCCCAGATTGATAACAAACGTGTAGCTTTCCTTCTGCACCGAGACCGCGTCGTTCAGATACAAGGGCAATCTGGTACGGAGGAAGAAGTGAGCGTGGCTATTCAAGCAGTCGGCGTGCACTCTAGAAGCTCTTTACCACCAACCGCCCAAGGCATCCCTGACATCACAGCAGCCATTGACGGGAGCCTGCAAGACGAAGCCCGAGGAGGCTTGAGCACGTGGGCCTGTAGGTGTTGATCTCCGCCCACCAGACCGACGTGGTGGCGTACTGACGGCAACAAAGAAATCTCTTTCATTCACATTTCGACTTTGCCACATCACACGAAGATCTGTATCGCGCCTGAACAGCCAACAGAGGCGTGCAAGGAACTGCGCAAGGCCCGCTCCATCGGCGTGAGCAGCTATCTGCGTTCACGCATCGAGACGACGCTGCGCACCACACGAGATCTCCCCCTGCTCGACCAGATCGAGCACCACCCGTACCTGCAGCATGCCAACGACTATTTGCCCTGGCTGCGTGGGAACGGTATCCAGTGGCGTCGTTCATATGTCTCGAACCTGCGGTAAGCGGCGTGGACAGACCACTGCGAGCGCCATTGGCACGCACGACAAGGTCGTACAAGACAACCGAGATGGTAGCTTTTCTGGCCTAGACGATGCAGAGCGGCATTGTGGCGGTCACGACGAGGACGATGATGGAAAGGCTGAAAGGTATGCGGCGGCGGTAGAGGTGAAATTGACAGGCGAATACGAAATATGTCGCGGACGTGGGGAGGACATGTCGCTATCGGAGATTGTTGCCTAAACATTTCGGGCCGGCTGACAGATTGTAGAGATGTACAAACCTGATTGAATGCTGGTGTCTGTGACATGGATTCTGCTTCTTCTTTTTCGTGGACAGAGAGCCCCCAGCTGATGGAGTCGAATATGCGCAAGGCCAAAACATCTCTTCCCTCTGCCTAAGCCACATCATCGGCGAGCGATATATTGCTGCTCAGCCATAGTACTGGCGATGGAAGAAGAATTGGTGTTGTGTAAAAGTAGGTACAAATGATTTTGGCCGTGGTGGCCGTTTGTGGCCAATGGCACTAGGCCGTAATCAGGGGGTGACCGAGCAGAAGGATGAGCCCACGAATGGATCGAGGTGGCGGACACAACGGATAACTATGACTACAGATGGTCTAATTTGTTTTTATCCCGTGTTGGCCATCTTTGACAGTCAAATCGGCAACATGGCGCGAATTCAGAGCCCTGGGAATTAATGACTGTTGAAGCATGCATGTAGCATGACGTCGTGGCTGGAATGGCATGTGTGTCTGATGATGCACGACTGGCTTGCAGTAGTCTGCCGCGGCGACAGTGCGTCGGAAAGAGCGTTGGCTGTGCGTGCTGCGCGCATGAACAGCAACAGCCAGCAAGCTTATTCGCTGCCACGTTTCTTTGCCAGCGTGGGTCCTGTGCTGGCAGCTGGCAACGCGACGTGGCAGCTGGCAAAGAAAGGCAAGCAAACAAACAGGGAAAAAATGGGAAAAATATGTCTCTCCACGAGGTCATGACAGGATATAATTGTAGTATATCATAAAGCTCCATTACAATCATACTCGGAAATTAAAATATTACGAGGATCGTCTCCAAAGCATGGCTTGCAGAAAAATAGAGCAGACATGTTGGGCGATGTACTCCGTACACACGTACGGATTATGGCGGGGGTGGAATGGCAAGAGAAGGATAGATTCGGCTCACTCGGTCGCGCTAACGTCTTACGGGGGAAGAGGCTAACTAGGTAGGCAAAGTAGGCAGACAGAGGGTATTTATCTGCCAACAACCACAATAAAAAGGAAAAAAAATGCCCGGCTCCGACAGCCGCTCCGGGGTGGCGGGCTCTTTGCTGTTCTAGGTGTGGTGGCCGCCTTTTTTTTTTTCTCGTCTGGCGCCACACGCAACCCACTAACATGGTGAGGGTAGGCTGCGAGAGGTACCTAGTGCAGCGTGCAGAATGCGCCCAGCAAAAAAGTCGAACAAATCGATCAAAAATGGTCAAGGATAAGATCGGGTTGCTAGAATTCTGCCCTAGACTCACAATGAAACTGAAACTGACTGATCACACACAGACGAGCACCGACCCTGAGAGCCGAGAGGTAACGTATTACCACCAGCATCTCCACCAATAGCTGGTGGCTCTGCCCCGGGATCGGCCTCGCTGGGTGCGACCAAGGGCGGCGTGGAGGGAAATCATAGTAAGAGGGTTGTATTACGCCGTGGGGGAGGTGTATTGATAGGCCGAGGTGCGGAATCGCAGCAAGAAAAGGGCCAAGGAAAGACCACAGACCTGCTGATAACAGAAGACATGATTATTTAGTAGCTGTGAAAGCTATGAGAATTGATGGAATAGTGAAAAGGAAGAGCTGATTCCTGAATATTATCGTCTGTTCTTCGTCATGTATCACGGCACTGCAAGCCTGACACGTGCTGGTCCGCCAAGCAAACGCCGGTACAGTGCAACACACTCGCACGCACGAAACAGTGCCTAAAAGAAAAGAGGACAGGTTTTTTTTAAATAGTGACGTCGTTTATTCTTAAAGAAGAATTCCGAAGAAAATCAAAAATAAACAACTAGAAACAGCCCATCGCCACCCGTAGTACTTACCCACAGGCCTGCTACCTTACACACAACCCAGCCATTCCGGACCGCCCACACGCCCCCCCGAAGACCGGAACCAAGCGCTGGGAGGTGCTTTTTCTTTTTCTGCCAACTGCGAGGGAAAAATCCGAAATCCCCTCGCCCCAAAAAAAGAGGCTTTGCGCCAATCGGGCAGGTGGACGGACGGCTTCCTGGTTTCCATCTAAACGAAAAGGCACTTTTTGTTTTGACCTCTTTTTCAGGCCGAAAATGGGAACAAGTTACATCTCATAAAAAGTCAAAGTAGCGTCAAGAACGAGGCTCCTTTTTTTTTAATCCACTCCATCCATCTCCTTTCTCACCTGCCTCGCCTCGTCTCCCTTTTGCCTCGCTCCGTTTTCCGCTCTCCGACCCAACTATCCGTATATTATTATACTAACAAGAGAGGATCCCCAAGCTGCCAAAGGAACGGGGACCCATTTCATCTCCATACTCGCACCGGGGCCGATTTGGTTTCTTTTTTTCTTTTCCTTTTTCTTTTCTCTTTTCCTTGTGCTTCTTCCTCTTCTTTTCCCCTTGATCCCCCATCATACAAATCTCCGACTTGAGGCGAGTTTTCGCTTATTACATTCCCATCTCAGCAACACCCACCCACCTCCCCGCCTTCATCTTCTTTCAACTTTTACTCCCTCTCTTTCTCTCTTACATACCTACTTTTGTCTTTTTTTTCTTCTTCTTTTTTTATTACTCGACATCTCCTCTACACAAACATTCAACATGGCCACCTGCGAAGTCACTCAACTTTCCATCGTCACCTTTCGCCCGGATCTTTCGCCGCCCTACTCGCCACCTGCGCCGCCCTCGGCCTTTCTGGACGTGGCCGCTAAGCTGCAGGCCGTCCCCGGCGCCCGCGCCTCGTATCTCGGCTACCAGCTCGAGGATTCGCGCAAATGGGTCTGGGTCGTCCGCTGGGCCACCGGTGCAGCCCTCGACGCCTTCCTCGCCTCGCCCTCGTACGCGCGCTGGCTCAACTCGCTCCGCGCCGTCGCCGACACGTACGCCAGCGACCGCGCTTTTCTCCGTGGCAGCATCGCCGCCTCCCTCAACAGCCCCTGCACCGAAATCGTCACGGCTTGCGACGCCGATCCGGGCTTCGTCGAGGATCGTCTGAGGCCCTTTTCGAAATGCTTTGAAAGAGAACCCATTCCCGGCTACCACGCGCTGTCGTATGGCCAGTGGCTGCCGGTCGCGTATGACGGCGTCGCGCCTCCGGTGGGCATCTCGGCCGGCATGCTCATCGGTTGGGACAGCAAAGAGGCCCATTTTGCACAGCGCGGAGAAGGAATGCGTAAGCCGCCTTTTTCTCTTTTTTTTTTCTTTTCCATTTGCTGACATGCGCGCAGTCATTGATCGCAACATTCATCATATTCGTGGCGGCCGCAAATCATTAGGCTTGGTAAGTTGCACCCTGGTCCTCCTCTTACACGATGCAGCTCAAGCTAACACTCTCTCAGTATCACGTCAACTTTACTCGTCTTTGATACACGGCCGAAACGACTCTCATCCTCCCACCTCTGACGAATACTTGATGATAAATTAGCGCTCTTTTCTATTTGCATTGCTCCCTTGTTGCTTTTCTTCTATTTATTGCCGCCACGGATGTAGGCTGGCCATACCACCTCGAAGAAGGCAGCTTGGGACTATGAATAAATCACCCTTGGCATCCGCCAAATCCTGGTCCCTGAATTCCGTTTTGGGGAACAATTCCTGTTTCTCTAGGCGTAAAATGCCAACTTGCCCTTTCAACCCGGAAAAAGCAGGACGCGGGGCGGCAGATAGCGGCACCTCCGATACCGGCTCATCAGTAAACTGTAAATGGCCGTGGTAGTAGAGGCTCCCTTGACCATGTTTGTGACAAAAAATGCCATGATTCTTCTTGTGACTTGTCATTGTAGCTTATTCTATCTGATGTATTCGTACTATTTCGAATTGACTCCCTTGCGGTATAAACAACGCATGCCGCCGCACGAGGAGACGAGGTGGCGCATCGACTCGGGCTACGATCGGCCCAGCTGCCCCGTTAGCCGTAGATGCAGACCGGAAGTCTAAACCGGTGACGACACGGCAGCAAAATCACGCACAATCACACACATTGAGTGTTGGATTGCCACTCAAGTCTACTAATGGCCCGCGTAACGACGGCTGATGGAATCGTCTTCTCCACAGAATGATTAGAACGGTTATTGCGTACTCCGTATTTGTACGGATTACATCCGCCTAGTCTGGGGCTCGGTGATGATATGATGAAGCTAAAAAATGGCGGGATTCACACAGCTGCCACATTTAGACTCCTCGACCTCTTGTCACTGGCAGTCAATGTCTTTATCATGGTTGAAACCACTTTTCCCAGATGGAACATATTTCACGTTCGTCTACGGATACCTATGCCGCATAACCTTGTCAACTGCCCCATCCGGCCCCCGTCGCAGCCACGAGGATCTGCCCCAATCTGACCCTTTGCATATCCAATTTCTTCTAATAAATTCACCATGTCATGCAGCCGCATTTAAAAGGGTGCACAAACCTACGATTACAATTCAGAGACATGCCTTGATTACGCTTAATCAAGTCCCTGGTAGCTTGCCCGAACCCCCAGGCAATGGAGCCGCCCACCCTTCCCGGTCGGTCCCTTTTAGGCTCCACCTAAAAACGGCAGGCCAAAAAGAAAGACGAACCAGGACGTCTCTTCTCAACAACTTTTGTCCAAAGGGAGACAAGTTGCCATCACGACGCCTCGGTATATACCCAACGCGACATCCGAACCCGATTCGATATTTCATCTCTTGGCAGAGCGATACCTGATTGGGCCATTTACGACTGCGCGACAAAAAGAGCATGGTGTGGTGACAGCTCTCGATACCCCCTTAGCTGGCAGGAAACTCGATACCCAATACCATCGCAAACGCTCGACCGCGTGTGACGTTTCTTCACCCCGACGCACCATCATACACATTCAACCTTTTCACGCTCACACACACACACACACACACACACACATTATACATCACAATCAAATGCCCCGCATACCCTTCTTCCGCCTGCCCACCAAGCTCCGGCGGCACGTCCGCCGCAACCGCATGGCCACCCTCGCCCTCCTCGCCCTTCTCGGCGCTCTCCTCGTCCTCCTGCCCCTCTACTCCCTCTACTGCGTCTACAAGCCGCCCGCCCTCCTCCTCGGCTACCTGCGCGCGCGCTACCCCGACGTGCTCTTTGAAGAGACAACCACGGACAAGATCATGGCCCTCTCCCTCGACGACGCGCCGTCGGCCCACACCGACGAGATTCTCGGCGTCTTGCGCGAGTTTGACGTGCACGCCACCTTTTTCGTCATTGGCGCCCAGGTCGAGGGCCGGGAGCACACGCTGCGCAAAATCGTGGCGGCCGGCCACGAGCTCGGCAACCACGCCATGCACGACGTGCCGTCGACGAGCCTCAGCCTGGAGCAGCTGGAGAGGGAGGTGGGCGAGGTCAGGGAGAAGCTCGTGGCGGCGTACGAGGCGCAAGGCAAGATCTTGCCGAACAATTACTTTCGGCCGGGGTCTGGGTTTTTCAACACGAAAATGCGCGACATGCTCGGCAATCGCGGCTACCGCATCACGCTGGGGAGCATCTACCCGCACGATCCGCAGATTCGCAACCCGGAGCGCAACGCCAAGCACATCCTCAGCATGGCGCATCCGGGCGCCATCATCATATGCCACGATCGGAGGGAGTGGACGGCACCGATGCTGCGCATGGTGCTGCCGAAGCTGCAGGCGCAGGGGTATAAAATTGTGACCATAACAGACCTGGTCAAGTCGGTGGAACCATTGGGCGGACGTTGAGCGAGCGTTGGCGCGGCAAGAAGCGAGGCGTTGGGAATAGAACATTGTATAATTTTGTGGAATTCTTTTTTTTTCTCGTGGATTGGGACATTACATAAAGGGGCCGGAGATTCAAGGGGAATCATGGGAACGCATAATTACTTTACAGGCCCTGATTGCATGGACCTCGACATGGACACGCAGCTGGGCTTCGACTCCTTTCTTGGACTGCATTAGCCGGAGCTTCATATGCATTAACATTCGAATTCGACATTCTGTATTCTGTATTCTTCCCCCTAGCTGATTTAATGTCATCGTCAAGAAGCCTGTTGCAGCGCACTAATGCACCTTTCACCTCTTCACAACTACAAAACATCGCGTCAAGACTATATATACCCAGAGAAACCCCCGGTTCGGGCCGGCAGATCGACTTTGGCACGCATGGAGCCTCGACCGTACCACATTAGTATACAGACGCAGGTACACCTTGCTGACGTAGAATCAAAATACACAAGCATTAAAGTCTGGAGCAAACATAAAGAGCGACTAAAGTTAATTTCTCGAGCCAATCTGGCTTCTCTATATGTCATGGACCTAGATCTCTCTCCAGCCCACCCAGGCAAGATGAATACAAAAGAATGTGCACCTCCGCCAAAGAATCCATCCTGTCATTCAACATAACGAATTGTGCGACGACGCTCCTTGTCCATTTCATCTGCGTAGCCATCCATGGCATACATTTTCGTCGCAGGCGATTCGCGTGCCACAGGCAGCTGCGAGGCATCAAAAATAGGGCGGCTGAATCGGTTGTACGCAATAAACGTGTCCTTGTCGGCAGGGACAGCATTCACTGGTGTCGCGATTGTCCTAGACATACGGCGCATCTCAACCGAGTCTTCTTTGATGGGCTTGATGCCCATGTACGTATAGATTAGATTGAGCGCCGGGATGGACAGGCCGTGCACGACAATGGAGAAGAGAACCAGCCAGTACACAACAGGCCCGATAGCGCGGGCGAGATTGGTCTCTTCCTCGTCGCCCTCGCCGAGGGTAGGAAACAGGTGCCTGCTGTGCTCGAGGTAGAAGACGGCGCCAGCGCCAATCGGTCCAAAGTAGCCCATGAACAAGGCTTCTTTCCAGTTTGTGCAGACTGCCGGCATGAGCTTGTAGGTTATCAGGATGGCCGGGATGCGCCGGAATAGCATCACCAGGATGCCAAGAAGAACGAGGCGGCCGTACGTGAGGCCAGTGCCGTCAGGATCGTCAAAGTCAGACCATGGTATGATGGTGCCAATGTACATGAAGCCGCCAAAGTTGAGCAGCACATCGATGCAAGAGTTGACCTCGTCATGGCGCCTCTCCGTTTCCTCGAGATACTCGCCGTCCCAGTTGAGCGCATTACCGGCGACGAAGCAGGCAAGCAAGTCGTCCGTGCCAATCGCACCGCAAGTGCCGACGAGGAAGAATCCGAGAGCGGCAGGGAAGAGGAGGTACGACTCGCTGTCGATCCACTTGCTGTGCTATATTAGCATTGCTGCTGCAGTTGTGGGCGGGATAGATTGGAGTACTTGCCGCCTGAGCGCGTACTTGACGACTTTGCCGGAGCCGAAGCCGACAACAGCGCCGTATACGATGGAGAGAAGAACAATGTAGAGCCAGGTCTCAACAAGCCAATTCTTCATCGCCACGCCGACACCACCACCCAGCCTGCCGACCTCCTCCTCGGCGCGAGCGAGAATCATCTTGACCGCCTCGCCGCCCGCTTCTGCAACGGCGCCCCCCGTCGTCGTCGCCGCCTCCCCTGTCCCAACGCCAGGCCTGTCCGCGTGGCGGATCAGATAGACGGCCAGGAGCAGAAACGGGAAGCCAAAGCCGTCGTTTGCGCCCGCCTCGGAGGAAATGATTTCGCGCAGCGGCCGCGCCACGTACTTGTCCGCAAAGGGCCCCTTGGCAATGGCCTGCGACAGGATCGGGTCGGTGCAGGTGACGCAGGAGCCGATGACGAGGGCGGCCAGCAGCGTCACCTTGGGCACGGTGGCCAGCATGCAGAGCGTGGTGCACAGCCACATGATGGTCATGATGGGCAGCAGGCAGAGCGCCATCTCCTTGCACCGCATCCAGTTGTACTTGGCGGGCAGCTGGTATCCGGCAATGACAAGCTGCACACCAATCATGACGCGAGTCACGCCCTGGGGAGACGGTCAGTTGGCATGGGTTTGCAAGTTGATGGGAAGAATATGGCGACAGACCAGCGTGATTGCATTAGTCTGCCCACTTTCCGCAGATCCCCATCGCTCGCTGTCGAGAAACTTTGCTACTATAGGTCCTAGAATGACTCCAAGGGCCACGGCAGGCACTAGTTGTGGTATCGTTGTCAGTTGACTTGATACCACATGGTTCGTGTAGTACTTACGGGCTTCTCCCAGGTACCACGCTTGCTTAATCTTAACAGAGATGACGCCGTAGAGAATGATGAATGAGCCTAAGAGTTGATCAGCAAGACGTTCACAGCATAGAAGAGGGAAATACACCAACCTAGGACGCCCAGAACGATATTAAGCTCACTAATGTCGAGTGTCGGCATCTTTGCGAATATGGCTGAATATTATTGCGATAATAAAGCTAGATTGGCAGTATTTCTCTTGTCCAGCAAGAAGATTGGCTGCGTGATTCGTTTCTGCAAGATCGAGGCGTCAAATGTCGAAATGAGAATGGCGATTAAAAGACGAACAGAAAACCCAAAGACAGATATGGGAGAACAAAGGTAACTAGACAGGGCCGCCAAAAGAATCGTCGCGCTCAACACCACGAATTGCTCATATTCAATACCGGCTTGTCTGATTCTGTCTCTGTCCTTTTGACCGAAAATCGTTTCGCTTCTTTAAAAGGACACGAGTAGAGAATATGGAGAGCGGGGAGTGGTACTGGAGATATATCTGGCTCCCTTGCAGTGTGGCCGCGGAGCGCCAGGCCCTAAAATAGAACCGCGTCGAGTATTTAGAAACTTGTGGGACACGGTCTGATCGGCCTTAGTAGCATGATGAGCGGCAGAGCGTCCCGAAACAACACGAAAGGGCAAAACATAGTAGCGTGACTTTAAAAACAGACCGGGGGTGGCAGGAGCTCGACTGTGCAGAGGTGGGGAGTTGTGTGTATAACTTGGCTGTGCGCTTTTATAATGCTACGTATAAAACTAGTTACTACTAGGTGGTATTGGGATTGCCTTTGGCGTTTTCAACTTGCTGGAAACTGATGTGTGGAAGAGTAAGAGCGGCCTCGCCCTCGGTCCTGCAACAGACGGGCAACTTTGCTTTCCAGAGTAAGAAGGATAAACTACCGGTGCTAGTTAAGCAATAAAAGGAACCAAGGAAGTGATCAAAGGCTTGTTCTGGTCCAAGTCCAGGGCAGGATGCCAGGGCGAACGCCCGCAAGGTTTAAGCATTCATGTACGGAGAGAACCGAAAGTGCACGATTCGCAAGCAACGGCGTCCAAAAGGGTGGCGCAGATGGAATACACGTCTCCGCTGGCTGTTGACGTACACTGTAATCCGTACGGATTAAGAGGTCTCCAAAAGATAGGCTGCGTGGGTGGTGCTGACGACAGACTTGTTGGCGTGTCAGTTTTTGGAATGCCGCCAAGCGATGCCCAGACGCACTTGAAGCAAATACAGGTTCCGGTGGCAAAGGTTAGTGGCAACAGCCCACAGCTTGGCATCAAGGGGCTGCAAGTCATACAATAATGCTGTAAATATTATCTGGGCTCTGGTCGCGATGCAAAGACAATGCTATAACTAATGACGGTGCGTGGTAGTGGTTCACGGTGAACTGTGTACAAGTCGAGATTTGCCGTTGAAAAAGGTTGTCCAAGAGCATTGGTCATGCTCGGGGGCGTTTATCTCGGCGGAGAAAAGAAAGGCGCTGCCCCAGGTTCCGCCACCGAGGTGAGCATGAGCTACTTGTAAGCCACGACAAGTTGTTTTAGCAAGGCGTCGGTCGGTATTGATACAAGGGCGTCAGCCTTGATGGACGAAAGAGAGGGAGGGCTAAATAGGACAATGAGTTAGTTGGCGTCCTCGCTGGCCGTAGGTTGCAGGCGCAGGGCAACGAAGCACGAGCGACTTTTCTGGCGATGAGTGCCTGAACTGAAACGTCGTGTCCCACTAAAGACTAAAGCAGGTCCAAAAAAAATTTAAGCATAATAATAAAGCGAAGCGCAGATCCGTGAGACGTGGATCAGGCTAGCCCGAGAAACACGGGCAACATGAGCCAATCTAAATAGCTCATCTAGCTCATCTAGCAGAGTCGCATTGCATATCGAGATAACTCCATCAACAGATGGCCATCCATTATTTGAATAGTAAAGATGATTGTATAGTGTGCTTGTCTGGGCCGCTCGGACACGGCTCGTAAGCTGGGCTGGCCATGCAGTTGAACCAAGTGTGCTATAATTTGCCTCTAATATTAAATGAAGCGGCATAGTTATACCAAGACTTCACACAGTAAAATAGTGCCTTGGAACTTGTCCAGGGTCTGTGTGTCGCCGACATTTGGATTTCGTATTTATTTTTCCCATGACCCCAGTCAGCTCATGGAACGTACAATGTCACGCCTACCATCAGTCCAGCCCCTGGCCCCGGCCGATATTCGGAGCTTCACTAGCCTGCTGAAACTGTTGGTCGTTCAAGTCATCTCCTTCCTCCTCAGCCAAGTAAGCATCTTTTTTTTTTCTCTCTTCTTTTTTGCTAATACACTGTCGTCTATTTTGCTCGTACCAGGACCGTTTCCGCCTTGGCCGTGTCCTACATTCAGCCCCGGCTCCAGCAAATACTTGGCACAAAAGCCTGCAAATTGGCCAGCCACACCCGCGACCCAGAAAATTGGGCAAATTGATGTGGAAATACAGATCAGTCGGCGGATAATGGCAATCAGCTCGCATCTTGACGGAATGGATATACCTTGGCAGCTTGTCAGCAAAAGCTTCGATTCGACCTCTACGGAGATGAGGAATATCGTGTGTAACCCTATTCTCGGCTCGTCGTCGGCAACCAAGAAGAAGATTCAGTCATCTCCCGAGTGTGCAGAACCCAAGGGGTATCCTGCCCTCAATCGTCGACCAGGACATAAAAGGTCGTAGGGCCGAGGGAGTCGGCTCTGTCCTGAGGGGGGGGCAAAACGGCGAGGGGATGCGTGTTCAAAGGAATACGGCAGACGCTCTTTTCAGAAGACCCCGCGCGTTGCGTAGCAACATGTGCAACACCATGATGCACCGCACTTCCTTCATGACTTGAATCATGGTCCGTAAAGTCAATATGCTCAATGCAAATTGATGTGTTTTGATTGCTAGCTATATGTGAGTGTTCCGCGGCAAGTCTTAACTAGCCCAGCCAGCCAGGATATGGGGCTCTTTGCCCGTCATGATGTGAGGATGACATCCGCCTCTAATAAACTAAATAAGCATAGGACAAGGAATGAGACAAAAGGACGGTGCAGCCAGGGTTCCCCGCTCACAATCCGCCATCAGCGAGATGCTAGCCTAACGGCCAAAGTTGAGCCCCACGAGCTCTCACGTCGGGGTCTCGGCACATCGGGTTGGTGATGTGGCCCAGAGGCACGGACGGAACGTTGGCCCACAGCTTTTCCAGCTGCGCTACAGATTCAGCGCCTCTTCACATTGCCGATTTTTCAATTCTGTTGAAATATACTCCCTCCTTGTCGCACTACGCCCGCATGCTTTGCGCCGCATTGAACATCCTTCTCAGCAGTGCGAATTTTTCCCATAGAGATATAGAATGCTCTCACCCGCCCTGTCTCAATAATCAAGCCGCGAAGAGCCCACAAGGGTAAATAAAGACCAGACTCAATGGATTTGCGTTGACAGAATGCACAGTATTTAAAAGGACACTGGTTGCAGCAAGCTGTCGCTGCAGTCCCGCTCCTACCGCCACAGTCTTCAGCTTGCTGCACACCTGCCAAGTGACAACTTGGCAATCTTGATCGACATGAAATAAAGTCGTAATAGCGGTAGTATTGAGCTGGAAGGGTTTTGGGTAGCCAGTTCCAAATCTTTTTACCATCTGGCCTGGCAAGTATCCAGCTCCAACGTAATACAATAGCCTGATGCAACGTATAATCGCCTAGTAGCTGTCCCCTGCCGTACGCATAGGAATGGCTTCGGTATTAAACAGCAGAATCCGTAGTGAGGCTATCTGAAAAGGATCTCACCAAGGGCGCAACGCAAGTTCAGAGAGCTGCAATCCATCTTTTTCTAGTTTTCTGCATATGATAGTCCCAATTGCGAAACGAAGAGCGCAAGCCGATATCGCCCGTCTCTCGTATATGCAGGTCTTGCATATTCCTCTTCATGTCCTGAGTCTTGCCGAGTACCACAGCAATCAATAACTTCAAATATTGCCCTCAGCTGACACTACCAATAACGCAGTCGTTGCCATGACATGATCCGACGAAAAAGTATATATATCTGACACTGGCCTCCAAAAACTTGGCGGCCAATATTCACAGTGTACTAGAATAAAAGCAAACCGACAACATCGTCAACATGAGGTCCATCGTCGCCATCGTTGTTCTTTCTGGCCTTTCTGGCTTAGCCATAGCGACGCCCATTGAGGCTCGCGAAGATCCCTGTTTGAGGGTGTGCTGGCCGGTCGAGCACACCTGCGCTACTGGTTGGGTAAGTATCATCTCAAATCCACTCACCGAGTCGAAAAAAGGAACTTGCTAATTGCAGTCATGTCAAGTACGCCAAAAACTTGGTGAGTTATTATCAACGTCGATAAGCTACAAGGTAATATGGAAATAGGCCAACATCTTGCTAGAACCCTGGAGATCCACCATGCTGGACCTGCTGCTTTCCGTCGGGCAGCCGCTGAAGAGAGTCAACTGGAGCTGGAAATTTCTAGGTAGTTTCAACAAGGGCACAGTGCTAGGATATAAGCTCAGGTGTTTATAGCAGCAAAATAAATATCATCAATATAAGAAGCTAGCTCGTGACATTTGCAAGTACTAACCTGTTGACATGTTATGACCTCTTGGGCAACTCGAATCCCATTGTGACGTCATTACTGAGGGGAGTCGCTGTGGGCATGGCTCCAGGTTGGGGCTGTAATAAATAAGTAGAAATTGACACCAATTCTATCTGAGTGTGGCATACTGCTACTGGGCTCGAGCCTTCTCCCTCGACAGGTAGATCTTCCATTTGCAGTGGCGTCGTGTGATTGCCATCCGCGCCGTCCAACGCCATAGGCATCATCATCTCTGTGTCGGCTTCTAGAGCACTGTCTGCCATCGATATTTCGATGCTTTGTGCGGGCGGGCTGCTCCGGCTTACTAATGTTTTCCATGTTCTGTCTTCTATAGTCGTTAGCACCGACGGTCTGGCCTGAATTGTTTGCGATCTAGAGAGCGTATGATATGTGTCTAACCTTTTTCGGGAGGAAGCGCAGAATGTACCTCACTCAATCAACACATCACATTGAAAATGCACCAAAGTAGCAAAGTAAAGCAAGTGTAATTCAGATGCCGTCGTGGCCATGGGCAAAGATCAACTAAGCCCGTTCCTAGTAACCATACAAATCAAAAGAAATCGTCAGAACATGTGTCAAGTTTGCTCCGTAGTCATGGGTGGACCCTGTGTCTATAAACGCCATCAACGTAAATCACCATACGACTGCCTCTAAACAGACAGGACCGAAAGCCCATCATGGCGTCACTCAATCGCTACCCTTGTTGTCATTGAATCCCGTGTCCCTGTTGTCCCTTGAAGCTGCGCAACATGTAAAAAAAAAAAGTAAAGAGCGTGCAGATGAGCATTCGCCTAGCAAATGGGTTCCGCGCGGTATGTCGTCAAATATGTACAGCCGAAGATGCAAGTCAATTGCCGAGCCTGTCCTTTGGAGGAAGCTAAATCCAGAGAGGAGCGGGGGCCGCAGTGTGCTCAGGGAAAAAAGAGCTACTGAGGCCATGGACGATGCCTAGGTAGTCGTTGGCACTAAACTTGGAGAGGCAACGGGAGCTGAGGTACATCTCCTCTTCCTCGTCAATAGGCTTGAGTTTGTTGCCAACACCGTACTCTTCGGCAAGCTCGCTAACTTGGGCAAGCTCCTGGCCAAAGGGATGCGACTCCTTGCTAGGATTGACTGACGGGGCAGCAGGGGCTGTCTTTTGCGCAAGAGTAGACGAGGCAGACGAGGCGCGTGTAGACGTGGACGAGGCACGTGAAAAGGTCAGGCCAGGGCGTGAAGAGGCCGACATGTCTGAGTCGCGCGACTGGCGAGAGGAACGCTTGCGAGCGAGGGCTTCGTAGCTGGCCTTTTTGGTATGCGATGGCGAACGCTTGGGAATAATGGGGGCAGCAGGATCGAGGCTAGTCCGGCCAGCGGTTTGGAAGTAGCAGGACAGATGGTTTGGCTCCGGCGTAGGCGAGGCGCAGTCGCGCTCATGGGGAGAAACATCAGGGCTGGTGGGAGGCGTCGAGTCGGTTGTCATGAAAGTTTCCGTGTCCGAGTCGGGCGTCTTGGACGAGGCCGAGTTGCTGCGATAAGAACGGGGCAGGTCGGGCGCATTGTATGTGAGAATGTTTGTGGTGTGAATGAGCTCGACGGGAGCAGAAATCTTGGGGCGAGATGGGGGTGTCTTGGTGGTGGTGTTGCTGCGCTTCATAAAGCTCGGAGCCGAGTCGGTATCCAGGCCGAGCTTGCGGCGCGAGGTGGTAAAAGCTCGCGACAGAGACATGGCGAGTCTCTTTTGATGTGTGCAAGTTGGAAGTGAGAAAAAAGATGGCGGCCGGCAAACGGCGGTGGGCAATCAGCTTGTATTATCAACGGATGACCAGTCAGGCCAGCAGGTGAAGTTGTGGAGCGAGAGGGTGCAGTAGGCAACCAAGCACGGGTTGTAGTACCTGAGGCTTGTGACCTAGAGGTGAGACGGCGTCGTTCCGCGGAAACGAAAATAACGGAAAGTCCTTGATCAAGTGCCTTGTTAGGAAACGTTGCACAGCGCACAGTGGCACAAAACGGGGCGTCGACCAGAACAGCGTTGATAGATTGGCGGGATGCGCAGTAGAATGTGGTCGTGAACTTCCCAACGCGGAAGGTGACTGGCTGGGCTATCAAGCGGGCAGTGTCGTACTGAGCAGGTGCGGCGGTCAGCACAGAGTTGTGCGGGGAAAAGGGCCGAGCAGGATTGTCAGAGGAAGCGGGCGAGGCTAAATGTTGACGTTACTGGGAATCCTGATTCCTAGAAGCTGTATATAAAAGCCACGAGGAATAATAAAGGGCCAAGCGGCGAAACAAGTGAAACTGGGCGATCCGAAATTTCCTTTTCTGTCCCTTTCGTCGCAAATTGAAGTGGGATGGCTTAAAGGGAGTAGCGCGGTGCGTGGCTGCGGGCTTTTTTTTCACCTTGTCTCTGGGTTCCCTTGTTTTTTTGGCGGTGATAGCGCTGTGTTGGTACCTGGCAGGTGCGGGTGGGTGAAGCTGCTAGCGTGGGCTGTTTGTTTGTTGGGCTAGAGTGTTTGTCCGTGGCCAGGTGGCGGAAGAGGAAACTTGACAAGAGACGATGCAAAGTGGTGGAGCTGGAGTAAAAGGAGTGAATCTAAAGCGAGTCGCAACTTTTGCAGATTTTTCAAATGAGGGCGTAGACACGAAACTTGGGTGCGGCGCAAACAAATGTCGGTGCTGTGATCGGTTTGGCGGCGCTGTGTTGCGTGTTGTGGTAGGCGATGGGGAGGTGGTGCAGTGTGGCGTGAAGCGTAAAGGATTGTAGTCACAGACTAATAAAAAGGAGAGAAAAGGCACGTCGTCAATGAAAGAAACGGACGTGAAGAAAGCAGGACGAAACCAGCGTTTTGCAAAAGGAGGAGAGAAAAGGACTGTGTTCTTGCAAAGAATGTGAAGGAAGAAGAAGAAGAAGAAGAGTTGGCGAACAGAGGGGGGCTAGAGACAATGGAGGGAGGGCGAGATGCAGGACGGCGTTAGATCCATCCACCAGGAACACCAGCACCAGTCACTCCAAGAAAAAAGGTACCATTGGAGAACCACGCACACACGCACCCTTCACAAAGATGTACCTAGATGGCTTGATCGGTCTGGTTCGTTGTGCGCGCGGACTCACACCCACCGAAGGTACAAGTTCCAAGCCGGGAAACACGGCCTGCTGGGGTGTACACCAGAGTAGTCGAACTTTGGGCACCACACCGCGAACTGGCAGCTGGTACCTGTCGCTCGCCGTGGGGTCCCACATAAACCTCACGACCAATCCACCGTGGGCCCCAAACACAGCCAATCGCTGCTGCGACTCCACCAGTCTAGCCCCAGCGCCCCCAGGGCCCAGGCACCCGAATGGGGCCCTCGCATCGGAAGTCCACTCCTGATAACTCACAACGCCGATTCATCCCTAGAAAGACTTTTTTTGTCCGTCTCCTCGCTCCTCTTTTTTCCTTTTCCATTGCCTTCGATCATCAGCAAGCGTACTCCGTAACTCCAGGGCGCTCAACATCCACCAATCAGGGTCAACGCCCGCCTACTGGTACGCCGTAAAGGTGCCACCGGCTGGGGGGTATACCCCCTAGCTGGATGCCAAGCAGCCAATCGCGTATCGGCTTCGCACAAGCAGTGGAGTGACAGTCTAACCCTTCTGTTGTCTTCCTTCCCTGTTGTGCAGCCTTTTTGGCCTCTCACACTGATGTACGGATTACTTCGTGGCCCTTTGAACAAATACAGTAGACTGGTTATTCTATCGCGAGGGATTGACGGAGCTGGGATTGCTGTGCGGCCCCAACGCTAGCATCAACTCGCACAGAGCAAGACTTTGCTGGGCGCACGCACTGGGCAACAAGGGGAGCGGCCCGAATCCGTGGGTGGTCTCTGCTCTTTTTCTCACATGCTGACGGAGGAGCAGAAAAAAAATCAATTAAACGCGCAGGTGTTCCGATGTTCGATATACCAGGGTCTACGCCGGCCTTTTACTTTTACCAGTCCCCCCTGCAAGGAAAACCCACCGAATTCTTGCCCTGTTTCTCCAAAATTCTGGGGACTCGTGAGGGAAAAATGCTTCAATTGTGGACGTTGATTATTGATGCCCGGCGCTTGCCAAACTGTAAAACTCGCCCTCGACCGCAAAATGCTCCGATGCCTTGCGCGTCAGCTCCTAGGTACCCTCCGAAACTCTGTTCCTACCGCGTAGATGTTGACGTGTCGCCACCTCTGGTTCCCGCCTCTTCGCCCTTTGCCTTCCTCCCCCTTCTTCGGCTTATGCCTTGTCGCATTGGGCTTTTGCTTCTGCTTTCACTGACTGCCGTCGTCCAATGATGCCTTGTCTGTACATATGCGAGCCAGCCCAAAACACGCCCCTGCCCATCACAGGTTTCAGGTGCCCAACCTTGGCTAGTGCCGAGTGTGGCTTGTACCTTTTGTGTGTGACACTCATATGCGTGGTACATGTTCGTCTTTTTTGTGTCGGGTGTGCCTGCGTAAGCGCCCACGTCCCCAAAACCCCCCGCTCAGCACAAACCAATCGTCTCATCTTCATCGCACACCACTTTCGCTTGGCCTCTTGCTCCCGTCGAAAGTTGTTCACCAATCATCACAACCGACCGCGAAGTATCGAGTCCGCGAGACGAGTAAACTCGAGCCATCAGACTTTCCATGTTGAACGCTCGGACCGCCCCGATTTCCTGTTTGCCCCTCAACCTCCCTGCCTGCATATCGAAACCTTGCAGACAAATACATGTGTATTGTACCGAAAATTGTGGGCAACAACCACTTACAGAACTTTCCACGCATTGAAACATATACATGCAGATGCAACGAGTCAGGGACAACTTGATGGCTTTGTCACGTAACTCTATCGCCGCCTCTGCAGGGATTGGATTCTGAAAATGGCAGGTAGCCGGGCGAAAAAAAAGCAATAAAGGGGTCTCCAACATGCCCCAGCAAGGTTATAACTTATACCAATACCGAGGGCAGATACCCCATCCGCCGATCGTCTCCTTTAATACGGATTAAGGCGGGCGATATTGAATAGTCACGACAGGCTTGATTCTCCAAGCGGGTCGCCCGTCTCGATTTAATGGCGGCAATATTGCCTTGTCGAGCGTCTCCATTGACCGTTACAATTGCCCTAAAAATATATCAATGTTGACAGTAGTAATTGGTCAAGGCCCTGGGCGCCTCCAATATCTCTCACCTCGAGCAAAAATACGGCAGCCAGTATGATGAGCCTGCCCATCATCTTCAACTCGCGTGATGAACCACAGCGACTTTCGCTTGAGATACTCTCTGTGTCGCCGCGTCCACATCTTGCATCTCCGGGTTCGATATTCGATAGCCTCTTGATTGTACGCTGCAAAAAGAGCAGAATCGTCCCCTTCTTCATCATGGTAACTAGATCAACAGCAATGCGTTACTCTTTCGCCGAGGTCTTGTCTTTGAGGGGAAACCAAACTCATTTTGCCCGCGTCTAGGATGCAAACACTAATTATCTATTCAAGGGCGTACAAGTAGCCTTGACGGTCTTATGCTGTATCTGCTACTCCGTAGAGATAATATGGTATCAGTCATCATTAAATCACCTGCGTTTGAGGGAACAACGCCATGTCCTGCTCATTTCCATGCCGCGACCACGGCTAATAAAGTTTTGTCGCATCATTCTCTTGATTTCGGGGGCACTCAAGTGATCTACC
Organism: Beauveria asiatica; assembly: GCA_038367545.1. Lineage (NCBI taxonomy): Eukaryota > Fungi > Ascomycota > Sordariomycetes > Hypocreales > Cordycipitaceae > Beauveria > Beauveria asiatica. The sequence continues at coordinate 1,193 of JAAHCF010000280.1, read as the reverse complement.
AGACTACCACGGATACTGGTGGCTTCCCTTTAATTGATACCCTTCCTCGCCTATAACAACCTGGCTGTTATAACAATGAACATGGCCTGCCATGGTTTCCAAATCGCTGCCTAAATTCTGCTGTGGGCCCATCCTGGTCTGACAACGGCCGTAGTATTCTATTTTTATTCGTCATGAACCACCGAAGGCTTTCGCGCGTCAGGGCTGGTGTATGTACAACGAATTGCATCGACGGTCCCTCTTATCTCTGCTTTGAACATCCGTCCTTTGGTGTCACATTTTCTTCGCCCGTTGTCAGTAGAGCACTGCTGTAAATAACTACTTGTTCAGTTCCTGGTTTAGACCTCGGGCCGCCCGAATACAAGCGTCGCATCTTGTTTCAAACAGGCGGATCCCGGCCGTCCCCGCCTCGGCGTGCCTTCCGTAGGGAGGTGGGCTATGCCGCGCCGCCAATGTGAAACTGCACTTCCTTATTTAACGTGAGACTACTTACCCGAGTCCAGGGTTTCGAGTAAGCTGTTGTCAAGAAAGGGGGGGCGGGGATCGCTCGAGGGAGTGCGGATGAAAGTGGTTTCTTTGGACAGTGTCTAATGGCCAAAGGTTAAGTAACAGCTGTTATTACTAGGTCGAGTGGGTAAATTTATCACTTGAGATTCACTTCTCATGCACAAACTAGGAAAATCAAGAGAGGGACATTCGTCAATGATGCGCACATTGTGTCTGCCTGGGATTGCTTGGCTGTTGAAGAGTCAACATTAAGGGTTTCCTTCGGTGCCCTAATTTTGCAAGAGACTGCCTCAAGTCTGTGCAGGGCTGTCGGACACGTGTTAGCTGCTCTTCTTCGAGCTGGTTTTGATGAACAAAGCATCAGGGCACACAGATGGCGCGCCCAACGGCTTGGCCACCTTTCAGTCGTGACAAAGGCCACTCACACAGAACCCACCCTCTGACGTAGCAAGCAGCCGTCTTGCCGTCTTCTTGTAAGCTTATTACCAAGGTCTGATATCAGATATCTGTATTGGTAATTATGGAGATCATGCCGCTGAAATGGAGTGACGACGTCTGAGCCCCGGTTGATCATGCGACTCGTTTTGACACCCTTCTAGAAGCCCGAGAAGAAAACAAGAAAACATCCAATGACTCTGCGATCTTTTGTGTGACTGAAAGTTTTTTTTTTTTTTTCTGGCCGGGAT